>BQNB010013460.1:0-76119 GCA_026074375.1 Tanacetum coccineum | reverse complement strand
TGCTATGTGCAAAATAGGGCATTAGTAACTAAGCCTCATAACAAGACCCCTTATGAACTTTTTCTTGGTAGAAAACCAGATTTAGGCTTCATGAGACCATTTGGGTGTCCTGTTACAATTCTCAATACCATAAATCACTTAGGTAAGTTTGATGGTAAGACTGATGAAGGATTCTTTGTTAGATACTCAATCAATAGTAAAGCATTTAGAGTATTCAACAGTAGAACTAGGATAGTTGAAGAGAACCTGCGTGTTTAGTTTATTGAGAATACACCTAATATTGCAGGAAGTGGACCAAATTGGCTTTTTGATATTGATGCACTAACAAAGTCAATGAATTATAAGTCATTTATTGCAGGAAATCAGTCTAATAGTAATGCAGGTACAAAAGCATGTGATGATGCAGGTAAAGATAGAATGGAGACAGTACCTGGCAAATATTACATTCTGCTACCATTGTGGACTGCTGATCCACCATTCTCTCAAAGTTCAAAGAATTCTCATGCTGGATTTAAACCTTTAGAAAATAATGAAAAGAAGGTTATTGAAGAACCAAGAAAAGAAGGTGGTGATTCAAGTAAAGATAGTGAATGTAGTGATCAAGAACAGGAGGATAATGTTAACAGCACTAACACTGTTAATGCTTCTAGCACAAATGAAGTTAATGTTGTTGGTGCAAAACAAGCATTGAACTTTCATATGATCCAAATATGCTTGAATTGGAAGATATTGTTTATTCAGATGATTATGAAGATGTTGGTGCAGAGGCTGACATGAATAATTTGGATGCATTTATGCTTGTCAGTCCTATTCCAACTACAAGAGTACACAAAGATCATCCAGTTGAACAAATTATTGGAGACTTGAATTCAGCACCTCAAACAAGAAGAATGACAAAGAATTTGGAAGAACATGGTTTGTTTAGTTCAATTTAGCAAAGAACAAACCATAAAGACTTTCAAAATTGCTTGTTTGCTTGCTTTTTATCACAAGAAGAACCCAAAAAGGTAATTCATGCATTAAAGGATCCAAGCTGGATAGAGGCTATGCAGGAAGAGCTTCTACAATTCAAGTTACAAGAAGTTTGGACCTTGGTGGATTTACCAAATGGCAAAAGGGCTATTGGCACTAAATGGGTTTACAGGAACAAGAAGGATGAAAGAGGCATTGTGATAAAGAACAAAGCAAGGTTGGTTGCACAAGGGTACACACAAGAAGAAGGGATTGACTATGATGAAGTCTTTGCCCTTGTTGCCAGAATTGAAGCAATTAGGCTATTCTTAGCCTATGCCTCATTTAAAGACTTTGTGGTGTACCAGATGGATGTCAAGAGTGCTTTTCTTTATGGTAAGATTGAAGAGGAAGTCTATGTTTGTCAACCACTAGGATTTGAAGATCCAGACTTCCCTGACAGAGTATACAAAGTAGAAAAGGCACTTTATAGACTGCATCAAGCTCCTAGAGCTTGGTATGAAACCTTGTCAACTTATTTGTTAGACAATAGGTTTCAAAGAGGAAAAATAGACAAGACTTTGTTTATCAGATGGGACAAAGGTGATATTCTATTAGTTCAAGTATATGTAGATGATATCATTTTTTGCTTTAAAAGAAGTCATTATGCACTGAGTTTGAGAAAATGATGCATAAGAAGTTTCAAATAAGTTTTATGGGTGAACTCACATTCTTCTTAGGACTACAAGTAAAGCAGAAGGAGGATGGAATTTTTATCAGTCAAGACAAGTATGTGACTGAGATTTTGAAGAAATTTGGTTTTACTGATGTCAAGACAGCAAGCACACCTATGGAAACTCAAAAGCCTTTGCTCAAGGATGAAGATGGTGAAGAAGTGGATGTTCATTTATATAGATCAATGATTGGTTCATTGATGTATCTTACTTCTTCAAGACCTGATATTATGTTTGCAGTGTGTGCCTGTGCAAGATACCAAGTCAACCCAAAAGTGTCACATCTTCATGCTGTGAAAAGAATTTTTAGATACTTAAAAGGTCAACCTAAATTGGGCCTTTGGTATCCAAAAGATTCACCTTTTGATTTGGTAGCTTACACTGATAGTGATTATGCTGGAGCAAGCTTGGATAGGAAGTCCACAACATGAGGTTGTCAATTTCTTAGGTGTAGATTGATTTCATGGCAATGCAAGAAGCAGACTGTGGTTGTTAATTCCACAATAGAGGCTGAATATGTAGTTGCTTCAAGTTGTTGTGGCCAAGTGCTTTGGATTCAAAATTAATTGCTTAATTATGGGTATAACTTTATGCATACAAAGATCTATATTGATAATGAGAGTACTATATGCATAGTTAAGAACCCTGTTTTTCATTCAAAAATAAAGCACATTGAGATTAGACATCACTTCATCAAAGATTCTAATGAAAAGAAGCTAATTTAAATGATCAAGATTCACACTGACAAGAATGTTGCAGATTTGCTTACAAAAGCATTTGATGTAAGTAAATTTCAATATCTGATTGCTAGTATTGTAATGCTCAATCTTTAAAGTCCTAATTAAGAAAATGGTGAGGTAAAAGAATAGAAAGAATTAGTAAGATTAAAAACAGAAAGAGAGTTGTGTGAGATAAAAATAGATAGAGTGATTTGGTGAGAAAAAGAATTAAGAGAAGTTATGAGCTGAAAAACAGAAAGAGAGTTGAATATATTAAAAACAGATAGAGAGAATTATGAGCTAAAAGAATTGAGAGAAATCAAAAACAAACAGAGAGGATTGTGAGCTAAAAGAATTGAGAGAAATCAAAAATAGACAGAGAGAATTATGAGCTTGAATTGGTGAGAAAAAGAATTGAGAGAAATAATGAGCTGAAAAATAGAAAAAGAGATGTGTGAAATCAAAAACAAAAAGAGAGATGTGTGAACATAAAAATAGATAGAGTGAACTGATGAGAAAAAGAATTGAGAGAAATAGTGAGCTGAAAATAGAAAGAGAGATGTGTGAAATCAAAAACAGACAGAGAGAATTGTGAGCTAAAAGAATTGAAATAAATCAAAAACAGAAAGAGAGAATTTGTAAGGTAAAATATTAATTTGATGATGGCAATGCTGATTAGAAAGGAATTGGAGTTAATTCAAAGTTAGTACTGCTAGGCATAAACTTAATACTGCTAGTATAAGTTAATGTTGCTAAGCATAAACTTACTACTGCTGTTGAAAGTTAATGCTGCTAGGCTTAATTTACTACTGTTGGGTTACTTACTACTGCTAGTTGAAAATTAATGCTATTAGGCATAACTTACAACTGCTGGTGAACATTAATGTTGTTGAGGGTATTTTCATAAATACTTCAATTAAGGGTTTCAATCACTCATTCAATCGATTTTAATCTTTCATATACTCTCTAATCATAAACCCTAACTCAGTTTCATCACTCTTCATCAAAACCCAACATAATTTTGGATCAAAAGTTTGCTGATACTCACAATTTAGTTGCATTTTTGGAGAAACCCACTGAAAGTGAAGGGTTTGAGGAGATAGTTGATTTTTTGAATGCAAACCCTATCAAATATGCTTTAACCGTCAATCCTACAATCTATTGTTCATGTATTAAACAGTTCTGGGATATTATTGAAACACCCCCTTATTTGACATATAGTAGTGGAAGCTAAATTGGGATATTACTTCATGAATCAATAGTCATAATCATAGAAAACGACTCAAAAGAGACGTTTTGGAAAATTTACTTATCATTCAATATTATTTCAGAGTATTACAAAAGGAGGTCCCAAAATACATATGAAAACATAGAGTTTAAACGATAACAAGTTTGGACGTCCTCAAGTCAAATGCCACTCCATGTCATAGGTTGCTCAATTACCTGAGATAATCATGCTAAAAAGGTCAACACAACGGTTGAGTGAAATTCACAGGTTTGAAATGTAATAGTTGAATACAAGTCAATGTAATAGTAATAATCGCTTGGGGCAATACTTTATGAATAACATTTACTTAAGGTTTTGGTGTCATGAGCTTAGTGCAATAATATAATATTGTTTACCATACTTCGCAAAGTAATTAACGGTTCATGATAGTGGGGCCTTATGGCAAATGGGGGTACTTAGGCAATAATATATCAGGATAGCATACAGTTGGAAAATACTTGTATTCATGTTTATAGCATGTATATCCCACGGGTTTAGAAAAAACAAGTAAAGGTGGGATATGAATCACCTGATAAGTTTGATTGACGTCAAAAGGACTCAATTGGGAAATAATCAGCCTTGTCACGTACTGGGATAATATGTCAAGTCGTTGTTTGATTGTTTCAAAACTTTATTAGCATAAAGTTTAACGATAATTATTTTGGTTTATTGGTTGTGAAAAACATCGTATCATGTTCGGGGCTATCATAATCAGAGGTCATGCAGTAACCTTTGAGGAGGCTTTCGGACACTTTAAATGTTAAATCACAGCAACTCGTCAAACGTTAACCAATGAAATCCCCTCACATGAAACTCCCTAGTAACGTGATACGTTATAGTTTAAATGATAGGATTTTATCTATTTAAGTTTCTTCAAAAGCTAGTGGATGATAAATTATGTTAAATATATAACATAATTATTTTATAGTGTTTCGATCGAGGAATGAAATGATAAATGTGTCGGGTTTTAATAAAGTCGAGTCTTATAATATTTAAATATATTCTATAATAAATATAAAAATATTATATTTTATACCCTTGAGAATATGAAGATGACCATTTTTACCTTGGTATATATTATTAATTTACACTTTTACCTTTATATATATTTTAAAATATTACACCTTTAACTTAGAAATATCGCAAAACAGGCCCTTGTGGTTTTAACTTTAGGATAATTAAACTTTTGGCCCGAAAGTTTAATAATTTCAAAAGTTACAATTATGCATGAAATGTTTTGCGTTTTTATTCCAAATTCTATAATATTTGTATTTTTCATCTCAAAATAAATTTTTCAGCTTATAGCTTATTACTATAAGCTAAAATAAGTTAGTTTTACGAGCTTGTAGCTTATGAAATGAGCTTATGAGTTTGAAAATCCAAAATGGGCACGTTTGGTTTAGAAACAATAACCCGATGGGTTAGGGCTTTTTGATTAGGTCTTTTTTATGATTTATAAAAGTTATAAGTGAGCTTATAGAAATAGCTTATTACAATAGCTTATGGCTTATAGCTTATTAGGTTCACGAAAAGAGCTTTTAGGGTTTTAAGGGCGCGTTTGGTTTAGGAAAACCAAGCGTGTTGCTTAGGGTTTTAAGAGCTTAAACATATAGCTCAATCCAAGCTTACACATGATCTAAAACACATTAGGAGCTTATTGAACAAGTTTATGGAAATACTAGGCTTAAAATGGATTATTAATGTTGATATGTCAAAGTGATAAAATGTAACCTGAAAGCTTGGAGATGAATCAAGAATCCTTTGATCTTATACCTTGGCTTCTCTAGTGGCTTAAACTTCTTCTCTTTCTCTTCTTTAACTCGAAATAGGTCAAGAGAAAGTGTGTGTGTTTGATAAAATAGTGTGTTTATGAAAACGTATGTGTTTGTGAAAGTGTATGTGTTTCGTGTATATATAGGCCAAGGAAGGAGTAGTGGCCAAGTTGTGAGGAGTGGTGGCCAAGTTCTATCAAGGTGTGACTAAGGGAATCTAGGAAGATAGCTTAGCAGGTGTTAGAAGGTGAGGGGGTTCGGTTTGCCAAGGAGGTAACGAGGTGGTGATAAGTAGGTGGTGAGGTGGCAGCATGGTGGTGAAAGGAGGTGACAAGGTGCTTTACTTAGGGTGCAAGGTGGTGACAAGGTGGTAGGCAAGGTGGTGCATCATGGTGGAGTATGCTTGCTAGGTTTTGGCGTGGTTTAAACTTGGTTCGAAACTAGTTTAGAGGTATCAGTTGTTTGTGTTTGCGGTTAGGTTTTTAGGGGTTTTGTCAGAGGGTGTGGAGTGAAAGAGGGTAAAACTAGTTCAAATGTTGTTCATTGGAGAGTAGTAACTTAGGCTTAAAGAGTGGTACGAATGGTGTATATTAGTGATGTGTGTTTTCTAAGTTTTAAATTTATAATACTAGAGATACCGATTTTTACTAAAACACAACACTTGGGAAGTATACCCGTTCGTGTATAGTATAGCTTTTAGGTAAGTCAAGGTCGTTCTAGGAATTGAAGTTTTCACAGTTTGTAATTAAGGTGCTAAGGTTAATAAGATTGTCACGGATCAAATTAACCAAGACGAGCATATATCAAATAATGCAAAGAAAGCAATTAAAGGATGATTCAATCAAATGATTAAGGTATGTTTGTTTAGGCAATGATTACTTAGATAATGTTGTGTTTGGAATAGTGTTTAAAATAGAGTTATCACAAGTTATAAATCCTTTCGGCCTTTAAATATAACTAGTGATTATATCGATTAATAACAACAAATCCTTTCGGCCTTTATAAGTTATTATAACCAATATAGTAAATGGAATGATAAAACATAAGTTTATAAGTATCCTTTTGGCCTTTACACTTAGAAAATCATGTTTAACCATTTCAATAAACACGTATCGAAACGCTCCATATCAAAGATCACATAATGCTAACAACATAATACAAGTACTCCATGATCAAAGTAACAAAACACATAACATTCATCATGGATTCAACAAAGATTATATTCAAAAGATAACAGATTATACAATTCCAAGAGCAGTTATGGTGATTTCACAAGAATTTCAGAACACTTTATTATATTCAAAGCAAAATCGAAACTATGAACAATTCTGTCACAATCGCTTATAGATTCGAAATAACACTATAACTATGCTTCTTTGATGGATCAAAACCTAAGAACAATGATGAACTTCAACCAAGACTATCCAACTTCTTCAAGAACTTTGATTATAACGGTGGCGGTCGATGGTGGTGATGGTGGTTGAAGGGTGGTAACCTTTAAGAGGGTTATTTTTTAGGCTAAAGGCCTGCAAAACCTCTCCTCCATCACCACCCTTCAACCACCATCACCACCATCGACCGCCACCGTTATAATCAAAGTTCTTGAAGAAGTTGGATAGTCTTGGTTGAAGTTCATCATTGTTCTTAGGTTTTGATCCATCAAAGAAGCATAGTTATAGTGTTATTTCGAATCTATAAGCGATTGTGACAGAATTGTTCATAGTTTCCGGATTTTGCTTTGAATATAATAAAGTGTTCTTGGGAAATTCTTGTGAAATCACCATAATTTGCTCTTGGAATTGGTATGAATCTTGTTACTCTTTTGAATATAATCTTTGTTGAATCCATGATGAATGTTATGTGTTTTGTTACTTTGATCATGGAGTACTTGTATTATGTTGTTAGCATTATGTGATCTTTGATATGGAGCGTTTCGATACGTGTTTATTGAAATGGTTAAACATGATTTTTTTAAGTGTAAAGGCCAAAAGGATACTTATAAACTTATGTTTTATCATTCCATTTACTATATTGGTTATAATAACTTTGATGGTCGAAAGATTTGTTTGTTATTAAATCGATATAATCCTAGTTTTTATTTAAAGGCCGATGAAAGGATTTATAACTTGATGATAAAATCAATTTACACTATTCAACACATCTATTATCTAAGTGATCATTGCCTAAACATACATACCTTAATATTGAGTGAATCATCCTTTAACTGCTTTTCTTTGCATTATGTGATATTTATGGTCGTTTCTTGGTTAATTTGATCCGTGACCAATCTTTGTTAACACTGTAGACACCTTTAATTACAAACTGTGAAATCTTCAATTCACGTTAGACGACCTTGACTTACTAAAAAGCTATATATACACGAAAGGTCTTATACTTTCCCATGGTTGTGTTTTAGTAAAAGTCGGGTATCTCTAGTATTATAAATTTAAAACTTAGAAAACACACATCACTAATATACACCATTCGTACCACTCTTTAAGCCTAAGTTACTACTCTCCAATGAACAACATTTGAACTAGTTTACCATCCATTTCACTCCACACACTCTGCAAAACCCTAAAAACCTAACCCGAAAACACTAAACAACCTGATACCTCTAAACTAATTTCGAACCAAGTTTAAACGACACCAAAACCTAGCAAGCATACTTCACCATGATGCAACACCTTGCCTACCACCTTGTGACCACCTTGCACCCTAAGTAAAGCACCTTGTCACCTCCTTTCACCACCATGATGCCACCTCACCACCTACTTATCACCACCTCGTTACCTCCTTGGCAAACCGAACCCCCTCACCTTCTAACACCTTGCTAAGCTATCTTCCTAGATTCCCTTAGTCACACCTTGATAGAACTTGGCCACCACTCCTCACAACTTGGCTACTACTCCTCCTTGGTGGCCCTAGATATATAACACGAAAACAGACACTTTCCACAAACACTACTGTCATTAAACACATATTTTATCCAACACATCACACTTTCTCTTGACCTATTTCGAGTTAAAGAAGAGAAAGAGAAGAAGTTTAAGCCACTAGAGAAGCCAAGGTATAAGAAAAGGATTCTTGATTCATCTCCAAGCTTTCAGGTTACATTTTATCATTTTTAACCCATATCAAGCCATTTTCGATCCATTTAAGCCCTAGTAAGTCCTATAACTTGTTCAATAAGCTCCTAATGTGTTTTAGATCATGTGTAAGCTTGGATTGAGCTATATGTTTAAGCTCTTAAAACCCTAAGCAACACGCTTGGTTTTCCTAAACCAAACGCGCCCTTAAAACCCTAAAAGCTCTTTTCGTGAACCTAATAAACTATAAGCCATAAGCTGTTGTAATAAGCTATTTCTATAAGCTCACTTATAACTTTTATAATCATTAAAACTAATCCAAAAAGCCCTAACCAATGGGTTTTTGTTTTTCTAACCAAAACTGCCATTTGGATTTTCAAACTCATAAGCTCATTTCATAAGCTACAAGCTCGTAAAACTAGCTTATTTTAGCTTATAGTAATAAGCTATAAGCTAAAAATTGATTTTGAGATGAAAAATACAAATATTATATAATTTGGAATAAAAACGCAAAACATTTCATGCATAAGGGTATATATTGTAACTTTTGAAATTATTAAACTTTCGGGCCAAAAGTTTAATTATCCTAAAGTTAAAACCACAAGGGCCTGTTTTTCCATATTTCTAAGTTAAAGGTTTAATATTTTTAAAATATAATAAAGGGTTAAAAGTGTAAATTAATATATATACCAAGGGTATATATTGTCATCTTCATATTCTCAAGGGTATAAAATATAATATTTTTATATTTATTATAGAATATATTTAAATATTATAAGCTCGACATTTATTTATAACCTCGAACATATTATCATTTTCTTCTCGGGATCGAAACACTATAAAATAATTATGTTATATATTTAACATAATTTATCATCCACTAGCTTTTGAAGAAATTAAATAGATAAAATCCTATCATTTAAACTAATAAACGTATCATCGTTAATAGGGGGAATTTCATGTGAGGGGATTTTTTTGGGTAGACGTTGACGAGTTGTGATTTAAGATTATAAAGTGTCCAAGCTCCTCAAATGTTTACTGATGACCTCTTGATTATGATAGCTTCCGAACAGTGATACGATGTTTTCACAAACTAATAAACCAAAATAATTTACGTTAAACTTTATGAAATAAAGTTTTGAAACAATCAAACTAAGACTTGACATATTACCCCAGGTTACGTGACAAGGCTGTTTATTTCCAATTGAGTCACTTTTGACGTCAATCAACTACCTTATCAAGGTGAGTTCATAGTCCCACCTTTACATGTTTTCTAAACTCCGTGGGGAGATACCTGCTATAAACATGAATACAAGTATTTTCCAAATGATATGTATCTGATATATGAATGCTAAATACCCCATTGCATCAGGCCCCACTATCATGAACCGTTAATTACTTTGCGAAGTATGGTAAACAATATTATATTATTGCACTAAGCTCATGACACCAAAACCTTAAGTAAATGTTATTCATAAGTTATTGCCCCAAGCGATTATTACTATTACATTGACTTGTATTCAACTATTACATTTCAAACCTGTGAATTTCACTCAACCGTTGTGTTGACCCTTTTAGCATGTTTATCTCAGGTAATTGAGCAACTATGACATGGAAGGGCATTTGACTTAGGAGGGAGGTCCAAACTTTGAGTATCGTTTTTTTAAACTCTATGTTTTCATATGTATTTTGGGACCTCCTTTTGTAAAACTCTGAAATAATATTGAATGATAACTAAATTTTCCAAAACGTCTCTTTTGAGTCGTTTTCTATGATTATGACTATTGATTCATGAAGTAATATCCCAATTTAGCTTCCACTACTATATGTCAAATAAGGGGGTGTTTCAATAATATCCCCAGAATGGTTTAAATAATGAACAATAGATTTGTAGGTTGACGGTTAAAGCATATTTGATATGGTTTGCATTCAAAAAATCAACTATCTCCTCAAACCCTTCACTTTCAGTGGGTTCCTCCAAAAATGCAACTAAATTGTGAGTATCAGCAAACTTTTGATCCAAAATTATGTTGGGTTTTGATGAAGAGTGATGAAACTGAGTTAGGGTTTATGATTAGAGAGTATATGAAAGATTAAAATCGATTGAATGAGTGATTGAAACCCTTAATTGAAGTATTTATGAAAATACCCTCAACAACATTAATGTTCACCAGCAGTTGTAAGTTATGCCTAATAGCATTAATTTTCAACTAGCAGTAGTAAGTAACCCAACAGTAGTAAATTAAGCCTAGCAGCATTAACTTTCAACAGCAGTAGTAAGTTTATGCTTAGCAACATTAACTTATACTAGCAGTATTAAGTTTATGCCTAGCAGTACTAACTTTGAATTAACTCCAATTCCTTTCTAATCAGCATTGCCATCATCAAATTAATATTTTAACTTACAAATTCTCTCTGTCTGTTTTTGATTTCTCTCAATTCTTTTAGCTCACAATTCTCTCTGTCTGTTTTTGATTTCACACATCTCTCTTTCTATTTTTCAGCTCACTATTTCTCTCAATTCTTTTTCTCATCAGTTCACTCTATCTATTTTTATGTTCACACATCTCTCTTTTTGTTTTTGATTTCACACATCTCTTTTTCTATTTTTCAGCTCATTATTTCTCTCAATTCTTTTTCTCACCAATTCACTCTATCTGTTTATTTGTTCACACTCGTTCTCTTTCTAGTGTTGATTTCACACATCTCTCTTTCTATTTTTTAGCTCACTATCTCTCTCAATTCTCACAGTATTAATTATACTTAACAGTATTAAGTATAACTACTAGTCTTAACTTAGCAGTATTAAGTATAACTAGCACTACTAATTATACTTAACATCAGAAACTTTTAAGTTACAAGTACTTACTCCAATTTCAACCTTAGCAGCTTTTTCATTCCATTCCAAACATCCTTTCATTAATCAAGACTTCAGAGATTAAGCATTTCAATACTTGCAATCAGATATTGAAATCTGCTAACATCAAATGCTTTTGTAAGCGAATCTGCAACATTCTGATCCATGTGAATCTTGTTCATCTGGATAAGCTTCTTTTCATAAGAATCTCTGATAAAGTGATGCCTAATCTCAATATTCTTTGTCTTTGAGTGAAAAAAAGGGTTCTTAACTATGCAGATAGTACTCACATTATCAATATGAATCCTAGTCTGCATAAAGTTATATCCATAATCCAGCAATTGATTTTGGATCCAAAGCACTTGTCCACAGCAATTGGAAGCAACTATATACTCAGCTTCAGTTGTGGAATTAGCAACCATAGTCTGCTTCTTGCATTGCCATGAGATCAATTTGCACCCTAAGAATTGACAGCCTCTTGTTGTGGACTTCCTATCTAAGCTTGCTCTGGCTATATTCATGTGAGTTTTATGCCACAATCAAAAGCGTGACTCCTTGGAGTACCAAGGCCCAATTTAGCGGTGTACCTTTTATGTATCTTAAAGATCTTTTCACAACTATTGAAGATGTTGAAACTTTTATGATTGACTTGGAATCTTGCACATGCACATATTGTAAACATAATATCAGGCCTTGAAAAAGTTAGATACATCAATGATCCAATCATGGATCTATACAAGTGTTCATCTACTTCTTCACCATCTGCATCTTTGAGCAAAGGATTTTGTTTTCCTATATGTGTGCTTGCTGTCTTGATATCAGTAAAACCAAATTTCTTCAAAATTTTAGTCACATACTTGTCTTGACTGATAAAAATCCCATCTTCCTTCTGCTTCACTTGCAGTCCTAGGAAGAATGTGAGTTACCCATAGAGCTCATTTGAAACTTCTTATGCATCATCTTCTTAAACTCAATGCATAATGACTTCTTTGTAGAACCAAAAATGATATCATCCGCATACACTTAAACTAACAGAATATCACTTTTGACCCTTCTGATAAACAAAGTCTTGTCTATCTTTCCCCTTAGAAACCCATTGTCAAACAAATAAGTTGGCAAGGTTTCATACCAAGCTTTGGAAGCTTGATGCAATCCCTAAAGTGCCTTTTCTACTTTGTATACTCTGTCAGGGAAGTCTGGATCTTCAAATCCTGGTGGTTGACAAACATAGACTTCCTCTTCAATATTTCCATAAAGAAAAGAACTTTGACATCCTTGGTACACACGAAAAGTCTTTTTAAATAAGGCATAGGCTAAGAATAGCCTAATTGCTTCAATTCTGTCAACAGGAGCAAAAACCTCATCATAGTCTATTCCTTCTTCTTGTGTGTACCCTTGTGCAACCAATCTTGCTTTATTCTTAATCACAATACCTCTTTCATCCTTCTTGTTTCTATAAACCTATTTAGTGCCTATGGCCCTTTTGCCATTTGGTAATTCCACCAAGGTCCAAACCTTTTGTAATTTGAATTGCAGTAGCTCATCTTGCATAGCTTCTATCCAGCTTGGATCTTTCAATGCATGAAATACCTTTTTGGGTTCTTCTTGTGATAAAAAGCAAGCAAACAAGCAATTTTGAAAGTCTTTATGGTTTGTTCTTTACTGAACTGAACTAAACAAACCATGTTCTTCCAAATTCTTTGTCATTCTTCTTGTTTGAGGTGTTGAATGCAAGTCTCCAATAATTTGTTCAACTGGATGATCTTTGTGTATTCTTGTAGTTAGAATAGGACTAACAGGCATAAATGCGTCTAAATTTTTCATGTCAGCCTCTGCACCAACATCTTCATTATCATCTGAATAAACAATATCTTCCAATTCAGGCATATTTGGATTATTTAGAAGTTCAATGCTTGTTTTTGCATCAATAGCATTAACTTCTATGCTAGCAACATTAACAGTTAAACTAACAGCATTAACATTGTTAGTGTTGTTTCCATCACTAGCAGTATTAATATTGTTAGTGATGTTAATTTATCATCCTAATCTTGGATTAATCTTGGTCTCTATACTTGGAACCTCACTATCTTTCCCTTCAGTTGGATTTCGACTTTCATTCCCTGGATCTTCAGCATCCTTCTTTTCCGCCTCCCCTGATGGTTTGACTCCAGCATCAGGAGAATCATTTGAATCCTAAGAGAATAGTGGATCTACAGGCTACATTGGAAGCAAAATGTAATCTTTGCCAGATATTGTCTCCATTCTAGCTTTACCTTCATCATCACATGCTTTTGTACATGACTTATCATTTGACTGATTCCCTGCAACAACTAGCTTATAGTTCCTAGAATTTGTTAGTACATATATATCAAAAAGCCAATTAGGTCCACCTCCTGCAACATTAGATGTATTTTCACTAAATTGTACATGTAGGTTCTCTTCTACTATCCTAGTTCTACTATTGAATACTATGAATGCTTTGTATTTTCACTAAACCACTACGGAAGAGGTTTAAGCAAACCGCTGCCTAAATAAACCGTTGTAAGCCAAACCACTGTAGGAACAGACAAACCGCGCGTAGTACTATTTTAGGCAAACCGGTTGCCTAGTACTTTATTCTATATTTTCGTAACTTAGAACAAAAAAAATTTCAATCCTTTACATCTGCAAACCGCGTCCAAGCACAAATAATCATAAAATAAGCTATTCTTATTCCAAAAAGCCACGAAAAACCCAAGAAATAAGTGATGACCGATGTTTATAACAAGGAAAGTACAAGACTTTTTCGAATCAAATAAGCAAAAACCTAAAAATGAAGAAAAGTAAGCTACGAACAGTTATGTAATAGATAAGATACAAACGAAATAAGCAGGTTAACAAAATGAGCTATGAAGAGGATAAGAAACTACAAAATAAGCTAACCAACCATTAAAAAGTTATCAAAAGTAGCTAGAGTCGTTTTGAAGAGATAAGAAAAAAATAAGCCACTAACCATTTTTTAAAGGTAGGCTTGGGGGGGGTTTAAACCACGTTAACAAAATGCGAAAAAGAAACTCAAATAAGCTTTTTATCCACAAAGAATCTATGAAAAACCACTAAGCAGTTGAATTAGAAACACGAGTTATAAAACACAAAAAAGAATCCAAGTGTAATTCTGTAACAGGCTGGGATTATTGTTTTCCAAATTAGTTTTAAACTTTTTTCGCTAAGGAATAATATTTTAAGCGAATAAGAATAAAGTAAACTAGGACATAGAAAAATATGCCAATTAAGAATAAGCTTATATAAGTCGAATAATCTCAAATAAGCACAAACCACTTAACCACTAAATCCACCCGAGGCTCTTGATACCAATTGTTAGCACCAATGATATATCATTTCACTTCTATATTGTAAAAATCAAAGATAGGAAATAAGAAGAAAAGAGAAGGAAGAACTCTAGAGAGAGAAAAGGATGGTGGATTGAACAAAGTGTTAGAGTCAAATGAACAACCAACACCTTTTCCACTAAGGAAAATGGTTTATATACCCACAAACTATATGGTGTGACATGTCGCCTTTTGATTGGCCGGGCTCGGGTTTATGTTGGCTTTAAGTCGTTATACATATGATACATAATTTCTAACTTAACGGCCTGGTATTCTATTAGCTATTACAAACATTACATAAATGAAGATGACCGAGACCTAATATTCATAATGAATGAGACTTCTTGTTGACTTAATATTTTGAGGCTAAGCACCATTGGACCGTCGGTTCTTTGAGCTCGAGTATCAAGCCCAACGCTTGATGGAAGCTCATCTTACGCCTAATACAACTATTCAATGTGAACAAAATACTTCTTCATGTATGATCTGCATTTGTCCCACGACATCAGTTTGCATGGAAAATCTGAGCAAGCTTTCTGGTTGATTAATGCATCCTCGTGTACGATGAGCGGGAGGCATTAGTGGTTATACTTTCAAACCGGGCAAAACAATCTTGGTGGAGTTGTGAACACCTATAATCTGTCATAGAAAGTTCACCCAAACTTCGGTGGAGACAATCCCCAATCGTATTTAAAACAAATTTCAAACCTACCGAATCAGTTTTCTGCCAACGGTTAATTCCCAACCTTCCTTCCAACAACAAAAACCTCAAAATTTTAACAATCAATCAAATCTTGAAGGATTGGTTTCTAACTTCATGGCATCTCAAGACGCTTGATTGTCTAAGTTTGACGCCGATTTCAAACAACACAAAGCAGATGACGATAATATTTAACACAGTCTGAAGGCCTCATAATCGGACTGACGGGAGCACCTCCCAATAGTGACACGGTTAAGAACCCAAAGCTGAATGTTAATTCTACCTCTCTAGTCTTTTCTACTCGTTCTTACCTAATGGAAGATCCCCAATGCCCATCTCATCCTCCTAGTTCGATCAATGCTATCAAAACGTGTTCCAAAGAGACAAAACCATTCCCAAAAAGGTACCCAGTGCAAACAGTATATGAAGATTGGAACCCCACAACCTGAAGACATGAGGAACTTAAAAGTGAATTCCAGATTTTCATTCTCTTAAACTTACCGGTTCTAGAAGTACTAGCTCATGCTCCCATATATAACGCAATACTTGATAAATACGTGGAGAGTTTAGGAGGTTAGGCAAAATGGCGTTCGCATTCATCAAGACGACAATGGCCTAAAAGTGATGAAGACCTGGATTATTCACTTACCTTGTAGGACTGATGGGACTCCAAGCCTTATGATTACTTAGCTGATTTAGGGTCTTGTGTGAACATAATCCACTTATACCTCTTCAAAAAGCTCAAAATACGACTATTAGAGGAAACCGACCATGTTTTTGGGTTAGCGGATGAGGCTAAGTCTTATCCTATTGGGATTGTTAGGGATGTAGAAGTCCACATAGGAAAACTAAGACTCTTAAAAAGACCACGAAGCCCCTTTGCTTGTAGGAAGAGGATTTCTAGCAACCGCCAATGCAGTTATAGACTGTAGGATGGCCAAGATAGCAGTAGGAGAAGGAATCACTAGGTCGGTGTTTGGTGTAAAAGGAGTCGATTTAGGTCAGGAGGAAGCACCATATTAGACCACGCTTGGAAAAAGGGAATCATACAACCCACGCCCTAGCTTGGATGGAGTAGGCGCATAAATCCCTTACTACACTAGGAAAGACTTCTTATATTGCCATTTGCTTGGAGAATGGGAAACTGCTAGAGATGTTGAGGTCAATCCTTTTAAGGATGTCTTTGTGTTTAGAAGAATGGTGGAATTTTTAGGAGCTATACCCATAAACTAAGAGTAACATGTGGGAGTCAAAGGACTTAATTAACAACTCAAGAAACTAGAACAAACCACCCAAAAATAGAGATAGAGCATGGCATGCCAAGATTAGACTGAATGATCCAGACGGAGAAGAGTTTACCAAAACCCTACAATCGATCCCCGCCACTAGAAAGCTCTCCGAAAGAGAAAGTCCAAAGGAGATCATCGACCTGAATCACTTCTATGACACTTGACGTGTGACTTCGAGTCTAGCTATAAGACTCATAAATAAAGAAAAGCGCTTCCTGGGAGACAACCCAATGTTTATTTTTCCCGCACTTAAGAGTGTCGTGTTTTTTAATTCTTTATTGTTTGTTTTATTATGTTTGAATGAATTTTGTAATCATGCTTTGTTTGTTTGTAACTTTGTCTTATTTGCAATCAAACGTATTTTTCATAAAATAAGTGTAGGGGAAATATCCTGTTTTTAGAACCAAATTCAAACATTTAAAATAAATTGTTTAGATTAATTCGCGTTAGTTTTGAGTCATATAATTGTAACGATTAATTCCAGGTTTTTATGCAGTGCTTTCTTCATATTTAACTAATAAAATTACGTGTAGGAAATTTTTCATTAAAAACAATGAAGAATTTTTCACAGACGGTGGAGATGGCATCGGGATTAACACCCGACGGCGTCGCGTCTCTAGTAATGTAAAAATTTGAATTTTTCAAGTATTTCTGAAAAATAAAATGTGCAATATTTAAAATTTGTAATTTTCTTGTAAACCTGCAGAAAACCTATGATTACATCATTACTCTCATCTTATCTTTACTGCTTTCACATAGTTAAAATCCTAAACTCTCATTGTATTTATATCTATCTCGCCGATTTTATGCTTGGTGTAGTTGTCTTTGTCTTTGATTACAGGTTATATTTGATGAGAAAAAGCTTAGAAGTTCTTAGGAAGTTTGATTAGACGATTCTTGGAGGACAATTTAACCGGTTATTGCATGTTTCTTCTCTATTATTGAGCAAACCAGAGGAGTACTAGTTTCTTTTACTTGTTTTCTTTTCCCTTTATTCGTTTTTACGGGTACTTTTATAGAACATTGGGGACAATGTTCAACTTAAGTGTAGGGGGAAATAAGCCTTAGAAACTATTCATTCAATTGTCGTTTGCTTGTTCCATAAAATGATGGGTAATATATCGAAACATAGCGTAAAAGGTAACTTTGACCTAAATTTAATAGAAATTTATGACACACACCGACGAAAACTGAGTATTAATAGCGTCTCATGGATAGGAATGTATATGACTAGCACAAAAACCCTCAGAATTCCACCCCAAAAATGTGAGGTTCGCCTTTAGATCTTTAGGAATTCGGGTATCCATTTTTGATACCCAAGATAATTTATACCTTTAGCTTTCTCGAGTTAAGGTTCGAATGCAGTCATATGTGTCTATTCCGTCGTTACGGATGTGTACGTATGGTCTTTGTCGCCTTTTCTGGAGCATTGGTATCGGTATTAAATTATATAAGTGTACCGGTAGTATATTAAATTCTAGAACTTGTTTTTGTGATGCATCCCGAGACCGCATAGTAAGTATTAGGATTTGCTAGAAAAGAGGCACTAGGATTAACCCATGTTTTAAACATGTAATTGTTATTATGGTCACATCGACTATATAACTATCCCACACCCTTGCCATGCACTCATTTTTAGTGCAGGATACCCCTAGTACAACCCTTCGAGCCTATCATTTTTCACGGTTCTCGTAATTTTTTGGTTAAGCCAGACTATTAATGAAGAGCATTGTTAACCCTTAAACCAATCGTTTCACCTAAATCGCCTTAGCCTACCTTGTATGTACTCTCTTTTAGTACAATATTGTTTTAACCCAAGTTAATTATTGAGTACATGGTTGCTAAGCCCTTAACCTTGTAAATACAGTTTTGGGACAATAGAGATTTAAGGTAGTATTTAACCTATGAAGAATTGAGGAAGAAGTAATTTATTATCCCCAATAGAGCTCAATAAGCTCTATGTTATTTTGATCCAACTCAATTCGGTTCATTAGTTAGATTGTAAATATCGAGTATGTAAAAGTTCAAGTGTAGGGGTGTATCTATAAACCCCCATGATGTATTATATGTTTAATCAATGGCAGGGCAAAAGTGTACGAAAAAAATGTATATAAAAAAGTGAAAAAAATGTACGGGCTGCCATTTGCTTATGTTATGTTTATCATAGAGTTAAGAAAAGAAAAAGAAAGAGATGGATGTAGAGTTTTGTAGAGTTTGTATATCTTGTCTGAGTCTTTGACTGAGCAACCAAGCGAACGTGTATTCTTATAAATAATTAGCTAACCCTTTCACTCCAAATTCACCCAAAAATCACTCCCTAAATGTATCCCATCCATTTCCATTTTCGTTAATGTTATCTTACACCTACACCCCACAACCCTTTAAAAGACCTCTTTGATAGTAATAAATACTTGCTCCCAGCAGTAAAGGTTTGATCCTTTACCAAGCCTATGGTAAATTATATGTTTTGACAGGTAATGAGTGTTAAGTTTCTGTTTCCTATAGTTGTTATAATTTATTATACACCCGAGTGAAAGAGAGAATCCCAAACACTTATGTGAGGTGCTAGTATATGCTTTCTCTGCTTTTAACTACGAGGTCTAGAAGGTTGTGTTGTAAAATACTTTTAAACACAAGATATCAAAACGTATGCGACAATTATAACATATACAACTTCACATAAAAAGGTATTTACGTTGCACTAAGCTCATGGCACTGAAGCTAATAATGTAAGATATCATGTACATTGCTATAAGTATTTGCTTGCCCTTACAGGTGTCCGACCAAAGACCACCTAACCAGTTTCGACATGACATATATCCGTTTAATCGGGAGCCCCGTGGGTAGTGAGCGCTACTCACCCGGATAAGGATAAATAGTCCCAATAGATCTATTTATTCACTCGCGCTCCCTCAACCGGTCCTCCGGTCAAGAAATTGACAGTTCATGATAGTTCGGGCAATTGAGGTCTAAACGCTACTTAGGCAATATGTAAATAGGGAAATCTCACGTATAGTACTTGTGTCCAGTTTTAAAAACAAGCAATGTTTCTCACCCCAAGTATAAAACATTTATTTAAAATGAGTAAAAGAGTGGGGCTATGAACTCACCTTGATTTGGTAAATTGAGGTAGTGAATAGTCTAGAAATAATTCACTTGGTAACGAACGACGATATATGAAAGCAACCTATGAAATGGACGTTTGATTTAATATCGGATCGAAGTGAATTTACGAAAAATGCATAGGTGTATACTAGTGTACTTTTGTTAATATATTCCCAAAAATTAAAGGTTGTGATCGTGTAGTAATAAAATGTTTCTGTAAGTAAATGAGTAGAAATAATATGTATTTTAATATTACATAGATATATAAACGTCTAAATAAAAATATATATTATATATATATTTTATATATAAATATTGTTCGTTACTTAATTTAAATTCTCGTATCTCATTTTACTATGTACGTTTTCTAGTGTTTACTAAGTAAAGTAATTTATAAAATTTTTGGCATGACCCGTTCGTGTTTACACGTTTTTCCAAAGTCGTAGACTTTATTTAAAACCATTTCAAACCACTTTCAATCCACTTTTCATAATTACAAATTATACATCATCAAATCCGCTATTATTTGCAACGTCCAACATTTAGAAATAATTAAACGTAACGCATCTAAATCGTACACTATTAAATAAGCTACTCGCGAACTTATCCAATAAGCTACACCGTAACTTTACGCCTTGGTGTTTTGTATTTATGTTGGGCCTTGGCCCGTTAAGTCCGAAAATGTAGTTTTACTTATCCATTTAATCCGATAAGCAAAACATTAAGCAATAAACACGTGACCTAAAAATAAGCTATCAATAAGCTCACAATAAGCCAAGTATATTAAGCCAAACAATATAAGCTCAAAAATAAGCTCGTGGTGTTGGGTCTTGTATGTGGGACGCGGCCATAAGCCCTAATAAAGTATATTCGAGCTTATGTATTAAGTCGAATAAGTTTATCGTTTGTCCTTTCAAAATAAGCTAGAAAATAAGCTAATAAAATATAAGTCAAATCAAAATAAGCTAAACAAATATTTCTTCTTTCTTTTCTAGTTTGGCCGAACCATATATAAGCCCTAATAAGCTCAAAATAATCAAATAAGCTTTCAAATAAGCTCACAAATATAAGCCGAATATAATAAGCTCAAAAGTACAAATATTATTACATGAAAATAACCACGATCACAAAACTAAGATTTCCTTATATTTCTTTACATATATTTCGAACCATAAGTACACCCTTTTAGGGTTTATGTAGTTTTAAAATCTTGTTTTTCACAAAATAAGTTGTACAACTAGCATGTATGCATCATGAGAATTATGAAAGTACAAGTTATTTAAAAATTTGAAGACTTACAAAGTTGGAAGGTTTTTAGAAGGAAGAATGAGATTAGAACAACCCAAATGTTGTTTAATTAATACCCGGATGATACAAATGATCAAACCTTCAATGAATCTTCAAGTGTTTTTTGATCAAGATTGGAAAATTATGAAAGTGTGTGTGTTTCTTTGGTGGTTCGAACAAATGGAAGCAAGGAAGAAGAGAGAAAACTAAATTTCTAGTGTGTGTGTTATGAGTGAGATAATGGAAGTATAATGGGTTAAATAATACAAAGTTTACTTCACATACTAAGTGTGTGTTGAGTGTGTGTCGTGGGATGAGACAAAGGAATGGGATAGGACCAATTTGATCCTCTAATTAGCATTAAGCTAGGACAAAACATGTGATAAGGACTTGTCTTATTGCCATTTGAATTCAAACTTGGTCTCCAAGGGTTATTAAGGTTGTTTAGACGCACGCATGCATGGGGAGGGGACCAAAATGATTTTTTGATAATATACTGATTACAGTGCCTTTATTCGATTTAATTTCTAAAGCCTTCCATGCAGTATGCTCATTTTTAAAACGAAAACGGTTTACTCAAGTAACGAAAACGAATAACGGTATCTCCTTCCGAAATTATGAAATTTTAAATATTGCCTTAAAACATAAAAACATGGCTATTGCCAAAATACAACAACGTTTGGTGTCCCGGTTCGCTCCTGGCGACGATCCTCAGATAAAAGCGAGAAAACCTTCCCGTTAAAATTGCAAAACTAAACCGAACCATTATAAAATTCAAATAACTAAACGGAAATGCCTAAATATGAACCAATAAATTCTCTCAGGGGGGTCCACATTATTTTCCCGTTAAAGAAGCTTTGTCCTCAAACTTAGGACGAAGCATCAGCCGACCACCCACCCCAACACGTAGCCAAATCGGGAAAAGATGTGGATACTTCTTTTGCATTTGATCTTCACGCTCCCACGTAAACTCAGGACCTCTTCTCGAGTTCCAGCGTACCTTCACAATCTGAATACAAATCTGCTTCAGACGCTTGACCTCACGGTCCATGATTTCGACAGGTTCTTCGATGAAAGAGTTTGCGTCAACATTGATCACATCCAACGGTATAGCACAGGGGTCGTCAGCCATACAATTTTTAAGAACATTGAAACGTACTATGAACTCTACTCAACTACTCTGGGAGTTCAAGTCGATAGGCAACGATTCCTACTTTAGCAATGATCCTAAAAGGTCCTATATAGCGAGGTTCACTTATTCCTTCCCTTTGCCCGAAACCTATCACCGCCTTTCCATGGAGATAATTTTAACATGACCTTATCTCCTACTTGGAACTCAAGGGGTTTTCGTCTCATGTCGGCATAACTCTTTTGACGATTCACCGAGCGCTGTATAACTGGCTCTTAATTTGAACTATTTTCTCAGTGGTCTCGTAGATGATCTCTGGGCCAGTGAGCTGACTATCTCTAACTTCAGCCCAACAAATAGGTGATCAACAACTTGCGCCCATAACAACGGCCTCAAGATGGAGCAGCCTTATGCTGTAATGGTAACTGTTTTGTTTATATGAAAAAATTCTACCAACGGCAAGTTGCCTATCCCAACCTTATTCCAAAAGTCCAAGTACACACACGTAACATTTCCTATAATGTCAGAATGGTTTCTTCTCACTCTGACCATCGATTCTCTGATGAAAAGCTGTACTCATATCCAATCGAGTACCTAAATGCCTTATTAAGGGCCTTCTAAAAATGTGACGATAACAACCCGTAATTTTCATCAATATAATTAATCCATCTATTAAATAAGATGCTGTAAACCCCCATTTTTACATATAGCAGCGGAAGCTAATCTAGGGTATTACTTCATGGATACAACAATCATAATCATAGAAAACGACTCAAAAGAGACGTTGTTCAAAAGATACGTTATCATTCATCTTAAAAAGCAGAGTTTTTTACAAAGGCACGTCCCAAAATCTTGAAACAATACAATGTTAGATGATAACAAGTTTTAGCCAATCTTCATTCCATCCACACCATGCATAAGTTTGCTCAATTACCTGGGATACAACATGCATAAAAAGAAGGGTCAACACAAAGGTTGAGTGAAATTCATAGGTTTGATATGTAATAGTTGAATACAAGTTATCATAATGGAAATATTGGTATTGCAGGGATAATTATCATGGAGAACATTATTATCATGGAGAACAGTATTATCATGGAGAACAGTATTATCATGGAGAACAGTATTAATATCTCCTAAACTCATGAAATCACATAAAGTAGGAAATTTTAAAGACATTGGGAGATATTACCTAAAGAGATATTAAAGAGATATTAGTGGAGATAACAACCCAAAGAGAAATTAAAGAAATATGGAGATACTACCCCAATAGATATTAATAGAGATATTGGTGAGATACTACCCTAACGAGATATTAAAGAGATATTGGGAGATACTATCCAATAGATTTTGAAGATATATTGAGAGAATACTACTCAAGAGATATTTTCATGTACGTTAGGCAATAATATATCATGATAGCATATAGTTTAGAAAACAGTTGCATTCATGGTTTAAAAGCAGTTCATAGGTTTCATAAAGTATGTGTCTTAATGAACACATTAAGTCTTGAAAAGTATCACATTGTTATAAGATACACCGGTAATAAAAGAGTTTGTAAACAAGCCATGTATCCCCCTCAAACGCGGGTTAGAAAACATGTAATAAGTAAAGGTGAGGTTTATGAACATCACCTGAATAATTAGTTGTATATAAAATTCCAAAATGAAAGCTGACAACTTTATCACAATCTTAAACGGGGAATGTTGAATATAGCAAAATGATAGTAAACAACCACGTCACGCAACCTGAGTAAATATGACAAGTCTTAGGAAAGATTGTACTCTAAACTTTGGTTCAGAGAGTTATGATTTGATTGAAAGTTTGGAAATTTATTTGTATCACTGTTCGGAGCCACCATAATTCACTGGACATTTGGTAAGTGTTTGAGGAGTCTAGGGCACTTTAAAATCGTACACTCAACAACTCATCAGAACGTAATACCAATAATTGAAACCCGTTATAATATGAAAGCTCCCTAGTATTGTGATACGGTATAATCGGTTTTAAGCGTTTTGATCAATATCTGGAAATGTTAAGCACGACAAGCGTTAATTAAAGTTATGTCTTGTAATGTTTTGAATACATTTTTATACTTTTTCAAAATGTTACATTTTAGACCCTTGAGAATGAAAAATGGCAAAATATACCCTTGGAGTTTGCACTTTTACGAGTTTGGTCCTTCAAGTTTAAAAGATATACAAAGTAAACCTTGTACTTTGGAAAGTGACATAATAGACCCCTGTAGTTATAACTTTGATAAAATGACATTTTTAGCCCTTTTAGTTATTAATTTCAAAAAGTTACGATATATACCCCTTGCATGGAATACTTTTGTAAAACAAGTCCATAATGCCATGCAAGCTTATTTTAAGTTTCTAAATGATTATAGCTTATTAATATAAGCTAAAATATGAAGGTTTAAAATAACGAAAGTTTAAAATAACGATTCGTTAAGCTAGGAAGCGAAACGGGTCAAATTAGGGTTTCAAAATGTAAACGCGCGGGTTTTAAGTTCAAATTCCTTCAATAATCAATAAAGTGGTTATTTTAACATTAGTTAAGCATGTTAGGATAGATTATAACAACATTTAGCCATTATAACATTTAGTTTTAAGAAAAACATGAAATTAGGGTTTCGGGTGTACGGTTTTGGATCAAAATGGAAAATGAGCATGAATTGAGTTATGAAACTTTAACAAGAGTTTATGTAGGATCATATGAACATTATAAGGGTGTAGGAGCAGAAGTGGAACATCCAGAACCTGGGTTTGAGCTTATAGCTTGAAAACGGGTCGAAATCGGGACTTTTAGCTTCGTACGCCTAGAATAACGACTCCCGGGCTTCTTTTCTTGGTTTCTTTTGCTTCACTTCTGTTCTTGGGACTTCTTAGGATCTCTTAGAATACATATTGAGCAAAGGATTGCTGCTATGATGGGTTATAGAGGAGGAAGTGGGGGATGAGTTGAAATGAAGAGTATGTGCCCCTATTTATAGTGTTGAAGACCCTTAGAGGCAAAGAAACTTTGATAACCAGGTTAGGACACATGGGGGTGATGTGGAGAGGCTATGGGATGAGTAAGGAAGGCTAGAATGCAAGGTGGAAGGTGGTTCTAGACGTTTTAGGGGTGTTTGGTTTGATTTATACATGGCTGTTTTTGGACAGCCAACATCAGTCTTGGTAAAATGGTTGCCATTTGCAAACCGTAACTCCGTTGAAGCTCAAACCAGTGAGCATTGTTAGATATTTGAGTCCTCTACAACGTTTAGTTTTACATATTTGGGGGTTACTATACAAAAATTTAGAGATAATATCCATTTACTACAGGTGTGCAGAATCTGCGCACCTTTGCCATTTCGGCTATAACTAATTCATCCGACGTCGAATCGGGTTGATTCCACCGGCAAAATGATCACAAGACATAGGGCTACAACCTAGTGTTTTCACTTAATACCCAGAACCTATTGATTTGCCCAGATCCTATGTTTTATAGACTGATCCGATTCTGAACTAGGGCCTAGTTTTAGGTTTTAGGGTTAGAACTAGATTAGGGTTTTGTTTTAGGGTTTCTAGGATTTAATTCATGTATAATGATGTTATAATGATGAAATAGGATTTGTAATGTTGTAAATTAAGTATTTACAACTTATTTGATTAATGGTTTAGGTTTAAAACGGATAAAAACCAAGAAACGGGTTATGGTTTAGAAACTAGCTCGGTTTAGGGTTTCTTGTTTTGATTTCATGGAATCTTATGAAATGAGAATGAATATGGAATGTAAATGAAGTTCATTACTTGCTTTTAACTTGTACTTAATAGATTGTACGGAATTCCTTAGGAAAACGGAGGTAAAACGGCTATTTTGGATGTCATGCTTAATGACTTGTACATTGAGCTTTTAAGGACTTGTACTTTGACTTGGAGGAAGTTTATATTTCAAATGAGATGTTATGTTACTTGTACATATGCTTTAGTAGCTTGTAAATTCATTTTATATGTTAACTCTTCATGGAATTAGGGTTTAGAGGTATACGATAACGGTTTAAAGCCCGTCTTGATACAATGTTGCAAATGGTACATTATATGAGTAATGTACTTTGTAAAAATGATATTATGATATTGACTTGACATGTTATGATGTTTGCTTGACATATATGAAGATATGATTGACATAGGTAGGTTGCGTGAGCTCGTCTACTTTAGTTATGCAAGTCATATTGCATATTGAGATATTGGCAATGCAAGTAATGTAATAAAGCGAAAAATTTCCTTGTATAATTGTGATTATAGTAAAATAGGTTGATTTTTGTATTTGATGAAAATTCTGGGTTGTTATAGTTAGTAACAATTATGATACCACCTTTCTTCTGTACACAGTGAATGGGGCTTACCCAAGGCCTATCAGAGATTGGATAAATGATACTTTTATCGAGCAGTTTAACTATTTCTTTTTTCACAACTTCTTGCATGTTTGGGTTTAATCTTCTTTGTTTTTAAACAACTAGTTTTTTTATCTTCCAGGAGTTGAATTTTATGTTTACAAAAGGATGGATAAATTTCAGGAATGTTTGTTGTTTTTCAAGCAAAGGCTTGCTTGTGTCTTTTAAGAACAGATACGAGCTTATTTTTTATTTCTTCAGAAAGCTGAGATGATATGATAACAGGAAGAAAAGAGGGTTCTTCCAAGAATATATATTCCAAGTTATCAGGAAGAGGTTTAAGATCAAGATCCGTAGGAGGTTCTTCAAGAGATGTTTTGATTTTGTAATCGGCGTTAAAGGTGATTTTTTCGAATGGTGGTTCTTCGATGTCAGATTCGAATTTAGAATTTTTATCGGCAGTCATTGCCATGAATTCATCAAATTCAGCAAAGAGTTTTTCTTCAAGGATGGTTCCTTCGATGGAATGGAGGATTTCACTACCTTCATCTAGAAGAGCATCAAAATATTCTTCTAAGATTTCGTCGATGACGTCGATACTAAAACATGTATCATTGTTTGAATAGGAGTGCTTCATAGCAGAATCAATGTGAAAGATCATTCGTTCAGTTCCAACTCCGAGATTGAGTTGCTTCTGTTTGACTCGAATTACTGCATCGGCAGTGTGAAGAAAAGGTCTTCCTAAGATAAGGGGAACTTTACTATCTTCTTCCATTTTAAGAATAACAAAATCGGCAGGGAAGGTGAATTTACCAACTTCAACGAGCATATTTTCAGCTATTCCAATAGGATATTGGAATGATCGGTCGGCTAATCTTACGCTCATTTTAGTAGGTTTGAGAGTTTCGAGAGATAATTTCGCGTATAAGGAATATGGCATGAGATTAATGCTAGCACCAAGGTCGGCTAAAGCATTGCATGAGAAAGCTTTGTTGAAATTACATGGAATAAGAAAACTTCCAGGGTCTCCAAGTTTCGGTGGAACTTTGTTTTGAAGTATGGCGGAACTTTCATCGCTTAGGAAAGCGGTGGGCACCAAGGGTTTTCACCCCTATATAAACCGAATCCAAGCAACCCTTTCAAATCACACCTCAAAAACTCATCACAAATACAAATGGAGTTCTAGCTTGGCCAAGGAATAATTATAAGGTCCCTAAGATCATAATTGAAGCCAAGAACCAAGAAAAAGAAACCCTTGAAGTCGTTACTAGGCGTACGAACCCGAAAACCCCATTTCGACCCATTTTAGCACAAGTAAGCTCAAAATCTTATCAATAACTTATAATTTGAATTAAGAATGTTCATGAATTACTCTATAAAATACAAATATGAATCTTTGCCTAAAACCTTGATTCCCTCAAACCCTTAGCGTTTTTTGATTAAAAACCCCTAAAAACAACCCGTTTTAATTTATCTCAGCTTAACGAATCCTTTTTCTTAACTATTGTTACATAGAACATCTTATTTTAGCATTATTCAAATAAGCTATAACCTGCAAAATATTTAGAACCCTAAAAATAAAGCTTGCATTGTTTTTGGACTGATTACACATGTTTTTGATGCAAAAGGTATATTCGTAACTTTATGAAATTTATAACTAAGGCTGAAAATGTCATTATTCCAAAGTTTATAAACTAATAAGGACCTATCTTGCCAAGTTTTAAAGTTAAAGGTTTAAATTATATATACTTAATATATAAAGGACTAAACTTATAAAATATATAAATCAAGGGTATATATTGCCATTTTTGCAAACTAAAAATATAAAATATAATATTTTTATATAAATTATAAAAATATATATTAATATTATAAGACTCAATTTTATTAATACCCACCCAACATTTTATTAAAACCCGATACATTTATCGCTATTAATCATCGATCGACGCATTATAAATCAATTACGTTATATATCTAACGTAATTTATCATCGACTAGCTTTTGAAGAAAATTAAAATATTATCGTATCACTTTACTAGGGAATTTTATGTGAGGGGTTCCATTTGGGTATTTGTTTTGACGAGTTTGTTGGGTTTACGATTTAAAGTGCCCTGACTCCTCAAACGATACTACATGGCCTCTGGATTATGATAACCCGAACAGTGATACAATATTTCCATAAATTAATAAATCAAAATAATACGTTAAACTTTATGAAGTTTTAAAATATAAAACATCACACTAAGACTTGCAATATTACCCTAGGCTGCGTGACGAGGCCGTTACTTTCACTTGATATACTTTTGTCATCAATCAAATTTTCCCTGTTAAGGTGAGTTCATAGCCTTGCATTTTAAACCTTCTAATGTTTTCATAAACCCGCGAGGGGGATACATGCTATAAATCATGAATACAAGTATTTTTCCAACTGTATGCTATTCTAATGCATTATTTCCTAAGTCCTTACTTTTGCCATTAAGACCCTACTATCATGAACCGTTAATTACTTTTCGGAGTAAGCGCGAATGTTGTGAATTGATCTATTTGGGACTAAACTCCCTTGTTGGTGTACCTATACTTTCTGTTAACCAAACATACTTTATTTGAATAACTATGTGGGTGTTTGGCAAAGGCACCCATTGGGGCAACTTCTTGTAATTATTGATTATCTCAAGGTCTCGGTGTCATGAGCTTAGGGCAATAATACTGTTTTCTATAATAATTGTTCTTATTGCAATTACACTTATGGGTGTATAACAATGTAACCCACTATGGAATTTGTATTCAAACTGTTTACCATAACCCTATGAATTTCACTCAACCATTATGTTGACTTTTTAGTATGTTTATCTCAGGTAACAGAGCATCTTCTGGCACAAAGTGGCACGGACTTGAAGATGGCTAAACTTTTATCATTCAAACTTTATGTTTTCATGTAGATTTTGGGACCTCTGTTTGTAAAAAAACTCTGATGAAATAATGAATGATAACTTATCTTTTAAAAATGTCTCTTTTGAGTCATTTATAATGATTGTGACTGTTGTATAATGAAATAATACCCCAGATTAGCTTCCGCTGCTATATGTCAAAAATGGGGGTGTTATGGATTGGTATCAAGAGCCACGGTTATAGAAAACAAGGTTGAAACCTTAACTATAACTACTTTTCTTTTTCCATCCAAGAAAGTCCTCTGTACCACCATCTTCTGGAATAGTATTTAAAGTACATAACTATTATACTAATATATAAATAAATTATGTTATTTACCACTTGGTTGTTAACAGAGCGATGTCTTCTCTCAGCACCTACATCCAAATATTGGGATTGCTTTTTCCTCTAACTTTTCGGATTATATCTCGGCTTCCCCGGACTATGTCTCAACTTCACTAGGAAAAACTTATTCTAGCTCTTCAAATAACTCATTTGGTTTAGTTCCAATAGCTTCACCAACTCTTTCAGTTTTTCATGATGACCCCTATAGGAAGGTCCTGCATGCATACTATGCTATAGAATTACCTATTCCACCACCAACTATTGTGCCTCCATCTTCAATGCTATCTCCAATGTTTAATCCTCAAGAATTCTTTCTTCCTGAGGAATTATTGCCACTTAAGAAACGAGGTTGTGACCGATCATATCCTCTACTCTTTCTGCCCCACCACATGCATTTAGATAATGAGAAAGCTCTTGTAAGACAAAGTCTGGAACGTCACAACGAGTCAAATTGAGGAAATTTTGAATCACACCTAGGATAAACTCTCTCATCGACCCGCTTTGATCAACAATTTGCTTCCCTTAGAAATGAGTGACTTCGATATTAGTCTTGGTATGAATTGGTTGACTGTTCATCGCGCCCCTATCGTATGTCATACCAATCGTGTCATCCTTGATAATCCGAATAACCTTGAATTCATCTACCTATTTCAATTTCGAGGACGAAATTTTCTTTTAGAGGGGAAGAGTTGTAAAACCCAAAATTTGAATTTCATGTCATATTGGTAATTTTGAATATAACCTAAAGTTTATTAATAAGTATTTGAAAATAAACCTTAGGTTATAATTTTGGGAAATTATAAAGATATAACATAAGGTATTTTGTTTTAAAAAAAATATAAAACTTATATATGTACATATATATGGCCGGCCCCTTATTTAAAAAAAATATAATATATTTTGTAATTTTGATTATTTTGTATATTTACTTTCTTTTTATTAAAAACCTATTTTAAGGGATAAGTATTAAAAGGTTTTAGCAAGTATTTTGTGTAATCTTCAAAAAGGGAAAAAAATTATTTTGTCCCCCCTCCTCCTTCATTTAGACCGGCCCTTAGGGGTGATTTTACAAGAAAATCTTTTATTTTTGTAGCAAATGATATTTTAGGAAAAGAGTGTAAAAGGTTTAAGCAAATATCTTGTAATCTCCTTATGTTTTAAGAAAATCTTGTCCCCTCTTTTTCTCTTTATAAGGCCGGCCATATTCACCCTCTCCCATCATTCTCTATCATTCTTTAAAAAATTTCTCTCCATAATTTTGTATATCCCTACATAGAAGCTTCGAGCAAGAAGAAGGTTTAGGTGTCTTTGGGTAATCCTTGAAGTTTTGGTGCTTTGGTGTGATTCTTTGGTGTATTCTTGGTGTTTTGGTGTTCTTGATTTGTGGTTCTCCTCTAAACTTCATTCCATAGGTAATTCTTGATTTTGTTTCATTCTTGTTGTCACCATGATTACATATGCAAAAGTTTTCATAAAAACCTAAAAGATTGTAAGAAATAATGTGTTTATGTTCTTGTCAATTTCTCTAGGGTTTAATCTAATTAAAATGGTTAAATTACATGTTATGAAACCCTAAGATGATCATTAAATGTGTTATTAATAAAAACTACAAGATTAGAAACCCTAGGGTTGGTTTTGATGGGTGTTAATTAGGGTTTTCATGGTTAATAATTCTGGGCAGAATTTTAGGTCATGTTCAACGGGGTATAACTTGATGATAAAAAGTGGTTTTAACATGATTCTTGAGCCTAAAGTTAAATTCAAAGAGTCTAGTTTCTGGAAAATCCGGCCTCATGTCAATTGGAGGTCGGGAAGGTCGATTTTTAGATTTTATAAGATTAAGTGTCAAAACTGCAGATTCTGGCCAAAAATTTCAGTTGTAGTGTTTGATTTTTAAAGTCTCTAATCTCGTTATGGAGATTAGACTTTAAAAATTGATTTGGTAAATCGTCATGATATGTGCTACATCCATGATTTTTTTCAGAATTTTCTGAATTGTTTAAGTTGGGTTTTTACGCGTGAACTTTTTGAAGGTTCTGTCAGATCAAATTCGGGATCAGTTTTGGGTAACAAGGGTCAAAGGGATACTTAAACATGGAAATAAATTAAACCAATGATCATGGGTGTATTAGACATATGTAGGAACCTCTGTAATTTTTGGTGTAATTTTAGAAGATGTTTTTATGGGTCATTTATGTATGGAAACTTACCTTGAATAAGTAGTCAAAATCTAAAAATTTTGGAAACCTTAATTAGGTCAAGTAAACTTTATTTATGGTAAGATCAAGTGTAAAACTACTTAAAAAAAGATATGTAATATATGGTAATCATGGTTCTTGTAGATTCGGTGAAGGTGTTGTGATCTCTTGCTTTTGTGTTCATTTCTCTCCGATTGCTTATTCGTTAAGGTACAGATATTCCGTCCTTTTAGTAAGGACACTTCATTCTCATTTGTTTGGCTACTTGATCTATTTGATATTGTTGATATCCTTGAGTTGCTATCCGTTATATGACTCGTTTGATAGTTGACAATTGTTTGATTCGATATGGTTTGTATGAATCTGTTGGTTTTGTTTGGAGTATGCTACTAGATTCGTTTCCATATTTGGATTATTCGAAAAACTTGTTCACTTTATATATTTGCTTTAATCTTGGCCAAAGTATTGTGTATGTCTAGATGGAATGGTACCATGACCATGTATGTGATTGATGCACCAATGCATGAGAATATCTGTTGGCGGTCTGATTATCCACGGTGTTCCTCTTTTGTATTTTACCACTTATTATGATTTGATTATATATATGTTCGTACACTCGCCATAGTGCTTGTGTATATGGATATAACTTTGTTTTGCAGGGAGCGTATGGATGCATCCTAGGTACTTTGTTCCGTTCAGTTTAGGTGAATGGTTGTGTGTGTGCAATACACCCCATATCACATTTGGTACACAGGAGGAGCTTGCCTGTGTACATTTGATTATGACTATCTGATTATTTGTTTAGGGTCTAATTGTATGTGTGATACATGTTTAGACATTTGTTTGGGCTCGTGGGCATTCCTTTGATTACTCCTATCCTATTCATTGATCTATATATATCGTTTGGCATTTGTTTGGCAGGTTCTCGATATTCGTTTCGTTCAAACCTTCGTTTTATTTCCGTTATTATTATTATTATTATATCTGTTCACTGAGCGTTAGCTCAGCCGCGTTTTCTTTTCCTGCGGCAGGTACTAAGCGGGAAGCTGGGATATGAGTGTTGAGAGTAGGAGCTTTTAGAGGACCCACCTTTAGAAGAACCCTTTTTATTTAGATTTACGTTTTAAGACCTTTCCTTTTGAAGATTTCTTTCATTTGACTTTGTTGGAATTTAAATTGGGTTGGATAGTCATTTTCATTTTATGACTTGGTTATTGTTTGATTAATAAAGTCTTCTGGTTCGGCTTTTTATATTTGTTCTGATTTGACACCATAATGTGATGCTTTGTCTCTTTATCGGAGCGGGGTGTTACAAAGTGGTATCAGAGCCAAGGTTGAGCCCTGTAGAACCTAGGTTATGACATGTGAGGATTGGGTAGACATTAGGTTTCTTTTACCTATGAGGATTGGGTAGACATTAGGTTTCCTTTTGATATGATCGCTTCCTTTCGTATTTTGATCTTAACTCTGAATTGTCTTCGCTTCTAAAGGGCGAGTATTTTCTTCGACCAAGGATCAAGTGGCTAACTCTTCAGGTATCGTTTCGGGAACTCTCTTCTTGAATGGTCGTGCTGTTTTTGTCTTATTTGATACGGGTGCAACGCATTCCGTGGTTTCGGTTTCATTTGCTAAACACCTTAGCATCTTCCCTACGCTACTCAATTATACCTTATCGATATCTACGCCTATGAAAAGTCTGACCACGAACATCAGAGCTGTCCGCTTCATTTGATGATAAGATTCGTTTTGCTAATTTGCTTCCCTTAGAACTGAGTGATTTCGATTTTATTTTTAGTATGAATTGGTTAGCTGTTCATCGCGCCCCATCGTTTGTCATACCAATCGTGTCATCCTTGATAATCCGAATAACCCTGAATTCATCTACATATTTCAATTTCGAGGACGAAATTTTCTTTTTAGAGGGGAAGAGTTGTAAAACCCAAAATTTGAATTTCATTTCATATTGGTAATTTTGAATATAACCTAAAGTTTATTAATAAGCATTTGAAATTAAAACCTTAGGTTATAATTTTGGGAAATTATAAAGATATAACATAAAGTATTTTGTTTTAAAGAAAAAAAAATATAAAACTTATATTTGTATATATATGGCCGGCCCATATTAAAAAAAAGATATTTTGGTTAATTTGATTATTTTGTATATTTACTTTCTTTTATTAAAAGAACCTATTTTAAGGGATAAGTATTAAAAGGTTTTAGCAAGTATTTTATGTAATCTTCAAAATAGGAAAAAAATTATTTTGTCCCCCTCCTTTGCTTAATGAACCGGCCCCTATAGGTGTTGATACACCAAAATCTTTTAATTTTGAAGTCTAGCTTAATTAGGGAAAAGAGTGTAATTAAAAAAAGGATAAATCTTTTAATTTGCAAACAAGTTATTTTTGTCTTTCTCTTCCCTTTTTCCTCTCAAATCCGGCCCTCCCCTCTCTCCCATTCTCATCATTCTCTCAAAATTCTTACTCTATAATTTTGTGTATTCTTCCATCAAAGTTTCAAGCAAGCAGAAGGTTTAGGTGTTTTTGAGTAATCTTGGTGTGGTTTGATCTTCAATCTTTGGTGTGTTCTTGGTGTTTGATTTGTTCTCCTCTCTCATTCCATAGGTAAGTCTTAATTTGTTTCATTCTTGTGTCACCATGATTTCATATGCAAAAGTTTTCATATAAAACCTAAAAGATTGTAAGAAATAGAGTGTTTATATTCTTATCAATTTCTCTAGGGTTAATCTAATTTAAAATGGTTTAATTATATGTTTTGAAACCCTAGAATGTTATTAATGATGTTATTATACATATTATTTAAACAGCAAGATTGCCTCCCCGAGGCATGCATTAAATGGCTCATTAAAGCTACTGTCGGAACCCACTCGGATACCCACCGTAACCCGCCGGAACCGGCCAACCCGCCGGTGCTTCCCGACCCGGAGATCTGATCCATCACCTTTTCATTATATTTAGTTCATATGTGTGTGAGACCACTGAGAAATGACGTGTGTGAGGAGATGAACAAACACGTGTCCCGCCAAAACACACACATCATCCTACCATTACTGCCTTCATCCTGCCATTATAGTTGCTAATTTTTCATATTAAACACACACACACACAATATTATTTTTTAGGTTTTCCGGCAAACTATTCTTTGGGTTTTCTAGCAAAAATTGAGGTTTCCACGTGGATGCCATCTGTGTTTTATCAGTAATTGTCATCAAAAATCTATATACACCGTTTGTTTTCGATGGTTTTCTTGAGAAGGTCAGTTGTTTCATTTGGGTATGTTCATGTATCTATTGCTTTTATCTTACTTTTATGAATGTGGATTGAATTGTTGATCATATTAGGGTTTAATTAATTGTTGATGATATTAGGGTTTAATATGTGGATTGAATTGTTGATGATATTAGGCTTTAATATGTGGATTGAATTGTTGATGATATTAGGGTTTAATTAATTGTTGATGATATTGTTTTTGGCTGAATTGTGCTCCATTCTTTGTTGTTTTCTTTTGAGTGCTTATTCAGTTGGTGCATGCATTGTGATTGATTAGTTGTTGTTTTGTTTCTGTGCGGCTTTACCTATTGATGATCGGTTAAAAACACACAGATTGCGGAACATGTAAAAAAATATGATAGTGTGTGTTTGGTTGGATTTTGGGCAGGTTTGGCCAAGGCTGAGAGCTTAATGCCGAATGGTGTTTTGCTTGGCTTATGAACACAAATCGGCTGGCTTATGCTCTTTCGATGCTGCCGCTCCTTTTGTTGCCGCTATCCATGGCGTGCGACGATGGTTTCAGGTGCGTGACGATGGTGACGGGCTCATAGGCCACAAGATAAGCTGACACGCAGTATACTATATTATACTATTTAATTAAAAGGAAGTCGTCGCATTATTGTGAGCCTTTTCTATGGACACTATGATATAAACAATAGGCGATGATGATGATTTTCTACTGTTGTGTTTTTGTGAGCCACGGTTTACAAACACCTGTATTTTGGCGAGGTAACCACAGCTAGACTGTGGTTGCAGCCATGGGCAGTGTTTCGTGTGGTTCCCACACTAGCGGATCTGAGCCTCATAAGTTTGTAACTTGAATAAACACGTGAAGCTGCTTATACCAAATTAGTTCTGAAAAGCATGATTATTGCAATGCAATCTAGCTAAAAGCGTAACCATTTGCGGTTTAGCGAGGCAACGTACTAAGGTGAGAGGGTTGGTATAATGAAGGTGAAAAGATGAGAGGCTGATCGGTTATACATGGGTTACTTAGAAACAGCTATTATCGATTTGATGTTGGGCTACACGAGGCAATGATAAGTTTAGGGGTGGGGAAGCTTAAAGACGAGGTCGTCTGCACCTTGGCATGGCGACTTACGGAAGTTGCAGCCATGGCGGACGTTCTTCGCTTCGCTACTCTTTTGAGCCTCATATTCGTTGGCGTTTTGTCTCTTCCAGCCCAACGCAGGTCGAGTCGACTCTGGCAATGAGATCAGGTACATGAACATGTTTGATGCACACGTCAGGTTACTCTTCTTTTCTTTTGAAACAATGTACACGTCTTGATTAAACTATATCACATTTATAATTTTATGGCATCAACCGTAGCGAAAACCCATTAAATGAATGCAGTGCAAATACATCAATGTGTTGATCATGCATAACAGAATGAACTATGCTCAACAATCAAATTTAATAATTTCTATAATAGCATTTTGTTATTGATATACTCAGTAGTTCTCCTTCTAAAACCCAAATTTTTGGTACACATATGTCATTGGCTTTGGTGATTAATTGATCACAAATAAAGAGCTGTCAGAAAATGAAAATATCAAATGGGTCCAAATCATTATATTTAAAAAGTAAGATTATTACAGATATGATATATGGCTGGGTATCATGTTCTATACACATTGCTTTTAAGTAAATCTGACCGACCCATTTGAATGTATATACTTTTTATAAAGGTTACCCTGTTGTGGATGCTACTCAACCTGCTCTACCCTCCCATTTTGCCTCTTTTGAGATAAACTCACGGAACCAACTTTTACTTTGCGATTTGGGTAAACTATTTGTGGAAATGTTTTTTTGCTCAGCTTCTAAAGGGGTGTTTGTTTCGACTTATATTTCCTATAACAATAAAGTTTGGTTTTGAAATGTAATATGATAAAATATACTAAAATCATAAAATTAATGGTACTTTCTTTTATATAGTTTTTTTTGTTTTTATGGGTTTTATGGGAATGTGGGTGTGTTTGTGTAGGACAGACAGTGACGATTGTGGGTCAGCAGCAACAGTTGCTTCATTTGTCGAAGCAGACTCTCAGAGGCAATGATGCGAGAACATTTGAGTTGGTACAGGTAAGAGCTATCTTTTACACCATGACAATACACCTATATAAAATTGAGACATGCTTAGTATTTTTATATTTTCATAACACTTTTTTTTCCTGAAATTTGTATCTGTTACAGTCGTGACATGCTTATAAATGTAAAACTCAGCTCAAGAAAGCACTTCAAAAAATATAGAATTTGAGAAATGTGATTATCATTTTCTTCCAAGATCTTTTAGAAAATGTGTGACTGAACAGGTTTCAAATTTTTTCAGATTTATGTGAAAATTTTCTTAGGAAAGAGGGGTATTTCTCACCAACTAAACACATTCTTAGTTTTGGTTTTTCGGTTTTTCGTTGTAGCGGTTTGGTATAGTTTGCCTTTTTTCTTTTTACACATGTATTTGCACAATGGGTTTCAAGTTTACACAGAGCTGCACCAATACAGGCTTTTACCGCTATATGATAGGTTGATACCAGGGGATAATGTATGTATAATAACACTTGGTGTAAATGGTAGACTTTATCTAGGATTTTTTTAGTATTTGTAATGTGTTAGTATGCAACAGTTTTTATATTAAGTATGATCTCACACCAATAGGACGAGAACACGAGACTAGGAGTTACCACATACCACCACCATACCTGCAGCCTTAACACCTTAACTATTTGTCTCCAGGACACAAATTTACCCATTTTCTACAGATCTGTGTAGATCATTATTCTTTTTTTTTGCTTTTTATGATTTGATTAATTGTAAGAGGTGTGTTTGGATTTGCATCTTGAAACTATTTAGCGAGACTTAAAGTTGCTCCACTAAGTTCATAATGTATTGATAAACATATTCTCAAATGCAGAACTGGAGTTGGAACTGGAAACAAGGCAAAAGGAAGGCCTCGAAAATGGAGTTGGAACTGTCAAACTTACGGGTCTCGATCATCTCGCGTGATTATCCTTAACATGGTATTATTTAGTCATTCAAATGTATGTATACAAACGCTTATGTAGTTAAAAAAAAGTTTACGTTTTCTTTTTTTTGGGTAAAGAAATATTAGAAAAGAAAAGTTTACGTTTTCGATGCCTACTTTCGCTGGCAAACACCCCCCCTCTCACCATCCAGCTGCTATTTGTAGATGAGGCTCTTGAAATCCCTTACAGTTATTGGGATGGAGCAGGACATCGCCAAGTGATGCGGGTATTTTTTATGTTTAATCTTCAGTTCTATATAATTTAATTTAATCGCCAACCATTGTAAGGGTTTTACAACAAAAAATTATAAATCAACAAATGTATATAAGGGGAACACTATAAGCTCTTAAGTTATAAATAATAGAATAGTATACCTATCGACTCCCTTGACCATGCCCGCTGAACCATAACCCCTGAACCATGATTCCTGAACCATAACCCCTAAAACATCAGCAGCTACTGTCAAAATTGACAAGTGACAGTCAATAAACGCAGGGTGTTCGTGTAACAGTTAATACTAACTCTCGGTTAATTAGACATCATAATACAACAAGCCAGTAGTAACATATACTCCTACATAACATGCTAAATTAGTTGGCAAAGTAGTGAGACATATTAGCGTATCACCATACCAATTAATCTTAGTTGGCAATGTTAGTGTGACAATATTAGTGACAGCCAATAAACCGAGAGTTAGTATTCAACTGATGGTCAATCTTTTTGGTAGTACGGGCAAGAAACCATAGCTTCCAACTAAAGGCGTCACGAAATCGTGAAACTTTTTCGAGCTACAACAAACTATGAAATGAGTGATCGATCGATTTATAGTTATTTCAGATTTCTGATCAGTGTATATGGTTCGAAAGACATTAGGCTCATAAATATTTGGTTGGAGGCATTAATTAATTTCACACACGTAACACTAGCATAAAGGCCTATTGGTTATCCAAACATTACTTAATTACATTCTTAAGTTTTTTTTATATTCAGGTTATTTTGTAAGTTAAATACAGTTTGTGTTGAGTTCAAGTTATATACAGGTTATTTTCTATAGGTATGCCTGTGGCTATTTGGCTTGCAAAAGATTCAAGGAAACTTGGGAAATGAAACAATATTGACCATTTAACCCTGATTTTTTCTTGAGGATGTCCATGACAGAGCCTTATTTTACTAAAGGCTTTTGCAATATAATGTGGCAGTAGCGAAAAGTGTGGTCCGAATCTGAAAACTTGAACGACTTCCTAATGGACGGTGGGTACGTAGAGTTGGGTTTACCTGCCGTCATCTTATTTGTCCACTTTGTAAGAACTTTGTTATTATGGATAACATGTGAAAATTTGAATCATTGGAGTTGTATTTTGTAAACTTATAATCTTTTTGGTCACTGGAATTGAATTAGTATTGTGTAGTTTCCAAAATGAATATATTATGGGATGGTTTATGTGTCACTATATGTTCATATGGCTTAATAACGCAATGGCAACCCTTATATGTATAGCATTATAACGGGTCCAAATACAAGGTCTACACAAAAACCACCTCAACGAAAACGGAAAACCTCGCGCTCGCAGCGGAGCGCGGGTTAAAAACCTTGTTAATAAAAATTACAAGATTAGAAACCCTAGGGTTGGTTTTAATGGGTGTTGATTAGAGTTTTCATGGTTAATAATTCTGGGCAGAATTTTAGGTCGTGTTCAACGGAGTATATCTTAATGATAAAAATTGGTTTTGACATAATTCTTGAGCCTAAAGTGAAGTTCAATGAATCTAGTTTCTGGAAAATCCGGCCTCATGTCAATTGGAGGTCGGGAAGGTCGATTTTTAGATTTTATAAGATTAAGTGTCGAATCTGGAATTTCTATTCGAAAAATTCAGTTGTAGTATTTGATTTTTAATTCTCAAACATTAAAGAATTATCCTTGAAATTTTTCGTAGATAATCTTTCATGATATTAGCTACATCATGATTTGTTTCCAGAATAATTTTCTGATGTTTTACGAATTTAGGTTTTTACGTGTCAACTTTTCAAAGGTTCTGCCAGGTCAAAATTCGGGTCTGTTTTGGGTAATAAGGGTCAAAGGGATACTTAAACATGGAAATAAATTAAACTAATGATCATGAGTGTATTAGACATGTGTGGGAACCTCTGTGATTTTTGGTGTAAATTTAGAAGATATTTTTATGGGTCATTTATGTATGGAAACTTACCTTAAATAAGTAGTTAAAATCCAAAAATTTTGGAAAACTTAATTAAGTCAAGTAAACTCTATATTCAGTAAGATCAAGTAATAAACTTATGAAATGAGATAGATAATAATATGTAATCATGGATTTATGTAGATCCGGTGTCGAGGGTGTAATCCTTTGTCTTTATGTTCTTTCTCTCCGTTGCTTGTTGGTTAAGGTACAAATATTCCATCCTTTTAGTAAGGACATCTCATGACTTGATCCTCATTTGTTTCAATTATTTGACTCGTTTGATATTCCGTCTGATTTGCTATCCGTACTCACGACTCATTGATATTCCGTTTGATTTGATATTCGCAATTCACGATTATTTATCTTTGTTGAATATTGTTATGATATTAGATCTGTTATCTTGGTTGAATTATTGGTAACTCGTTCAGTTTACTTAAATCTTTGCCCGAGCTATTTGTAACTAGTCATGGAGGTACCATGACCATGTCATTGATGCACCAATGGCATGACGCTATCTGCGGCGGTGTGATTAGTCCACAGAGTTTGCTTTTATATGTGCACTTATTTTGATTTGATTATATATGTTCGCACACTCGCCATAGTACTTGTGTATATGGATATAACTTTGTTTTGCAGGGAGCGTATGGATGCATCCTAGGTACTTTGTTTTGTTCAGTTCAGGTGAATGGTTGTGTGTGTGCAATACACCCCATATCACATTTGGTACATCAGGGAATGCATACCTGTGTACATTTGATTATGACTATCTGATTATTTGTTTAGGGTCTAAGCATGTGCATGCTTTAGACATTTGTTTGGGGCTCTATGGGCATTCCTTTGATTAACTTCTTATCACGTAATTCATTGTTCTATATATATATATATATATATATATATATATATATATATATATATATATATATATATATATCGTTTGGCATTTGTTTGGCAAGTTCTTGTGATCCGTTTCGTTCATTCCTTCGTTTCATTACCGTTATTATTATTATATCTGTTCACTGAGCGTTAGCTCAGCCGCGTTTTCTTTTCCTGCGGCAGGTACTAAGCGGGAAGCTGGGATATGAGTGTTTAGAGTAGGTGCTTTTAGAGGACCCACCTTTAGAAGAACCCTTTTGGATTTATGTTTTAAGACCCTTTCGTTTGAAGATTTCTTCTATTTAGACTTTGTTGGAATTTAATACTTTTGGAAGTCATTTTGTTTCATGACTTAGTATTTTTATTTACTAAAGTCTTCCGCTTGCGTTTATATGTTCTGATTTGACACCATAACGTAACTCTTGGTCTCTTTATAGGAGCGGGATGTTACAATTATTGTATTAGAGCCATTTCGACCTGTAAAACCTAGGTTATGACCTGTGAGGATTGGGTAGACATTAGGCTTCCCTTCGTATTTTGATATTATTGCTTCCTTTCGTATTTTGATCTTAACTCTGAATCGTCTTCGCTGTTTGTTGATTACTCAGATGGTGAACACACGTCAATCTACCCCTGAATTTTCGGGTCCTGCTTTTGATGAGGCGGTGCAGCGGGCAGTCAATGCATTGCTACCTGGTCTCACTACCCAGATCACTAATGAGCTCCGTCAGAATGGTGCTGGGGGCAGTGGTGAACAACCCCCTACCATCCACACCTGGTTGGAAAGGTTTGGGAAACAGAAGCCCTGATCTTTTAGCTCCGCAACCACTCTAGTTGATGCTAAAAACTGGATTGCTCACATTGAGAAGCTGTTCGAGGTTTTGGGGTGTGCTGATGAGTTCAAGGCTAGGTTGGCAAGTTACAAGTTGGAAGGTGATGCTCTCAGTTGGTGGAAGGCTGTTAAACAAGCCAAAGGAGGTGAGACGTACGTGGCTACCTTACCGTGGAAGGATTTCCGTGAACTCTTCTTTTTGCAGTATTTCCCTAGGTCTGAGCAGCAGAAGTATGAGAGGGAATATCACACGATTCTTCAGAGAGATGGTGAACCCAGTGGTGAGTTTATGAAGAGGTTTCTCAGGTTGGCAGGTTTCTTGGGAAAGAAGGCCGGTACCCAGGAAGAACAGGCCAAGAATTTCAAGTGGGCACTTTGTGACTGGATTCTGGATGGGATTGTGAACACGGAATTTACTGATGTGGCTCAGGTGGCCAATGCTGCTAGGAACATTGAGATTCTCTGCGAGAGGTCAAGTCAGAATAACAAGAGAAACCGTGATGGGGACCGTATTCGACCAATGACTCAGGGTAACAATCAGAGAGGGTATGATCAGAAGATGTATGACGGGCGTAGTCATGATAGGCGGGGTAGCAGTTAAAGAGGGTATGATCAGAAGGGTTATGACGATCACAATTATGACAGGCAGGATGCAACAGTGATCAGAAGTCACGACATAACCGAGGTCAGCAGTACAACCGTTCTTCTGGGCCTTCAGGACAGAAGGTATATCCGGACTATGCCTCCTCTCCTCCATGTGACATATGTGGAAAACTTCATCCGGGCAAGGCATGTTATAGGGTTACTGGAGCTTGCTTCATTTATGGTTTGACTGGGCATATGGCTAGAGATTGCCCTAAGAATGGTGGAAACGGTGGTAGGGGATATGGGAACGACAATCAACCTGCTGCTAAGGGGCGAGTATTTTCTTCGACCAAGGATCAGGCAACTAACTCTTCAGGTACCATTTCAGGAACTCTCTTTTTGAACGGTTGTGCTATTTTTTGTCTTATTTGATACGGGTTCAACACATCCTGTGATTCTGTTTCGTTTGCCAAACACCTTAGTATCTTCCCTACGTTATTTAATTATATTTTATCAATATCTACTCCTATAAAAGGTCTGGTGGTCATTAACCACGAATACCAGAATTGTCCGCTTCGAGTCGATGATAAGATTCGTTTTGCTAATTTGTTTCCTATGGATATGAATGATTTTGATGTAATTCTGGGCATGAATTGGTTGGCTGAACATCGCGCCCCTATCGTTTGTCATACCAACCGTGTCATCCTTGATAATCTAAATAGCCCTGAATTCATTTACCTATTTCATGTGTGAATTTCGAGGACGAAATTTTCTTTTTAGAGGGGAAGAGTTGTAAAACCCAAAAATTTGAATTTCATTTCATATTGGTAATTTTGAATATAACCTAAAGTTTATTAATAAGCAATTGAGATTGAAACCTTAGGTTATAATTTTTGGAAATTATAAGGATATAACATAGGTATTGTTTAAAAATAAAAATATTATATATATATATTATATATATATTTTATATATTATTTATATATATACACATATATATTATATATACATTATATATATATATATAAATAAATATATATATTATATTCACATATTTATTCAACACATTTTATATATATACATATATACATATATGGCCGGCCTTTTTAAAAATTTATATACTATATATATATATATATATATATATATAATGATATATATATATATATATCTTGTAATTTGATTATTTTGTATATTTACTTTCCTTTGTTAAAAGAACTTATTTTAAGAACTCATTTCATATTGGTAATTTTGAATATAACCTAAAGTTTATTAATAAGCAATTGAGATTGAAACCTTAGGTTATAATTTTTGGAAATTATAAGGATATAACATAAGGTATTTGTTTAAAATAAAATATGATATATATATACATATATATATATATATATATATATATATATATATATATATATATATATATATATATATATATATATACAAATATATTATAAATCTATACATATATGGCCGGCCATTTTTAAATATTATATATAAAAGATATAAATAAGGTATTTGTTTAAAATAAAGTATTATATATATATAACATATATATATATAAATTCTATTTATTTATATATATATATATGATATATATATTATATATATTATATTATATATATATATATATATACACCTATATATATATATATACACAAATTATATACATAGATACCTATATGGCTCCGGCCATTTTATAATATATATATTTATATATATATATATATATATATATATATATATATTATATTATAATATATATATATATATATATATATATATATCTTGTAATTTGATTATTTTGTATATTTACTTTCCTTTGTTAAAAGAACTTATTTTAAGGGATAAGCATTAAAAGGTTTTAGCAAGTATTTTGTGTAATCTTCAAAATAGGAAAAAAAATCATTTTGTTCCCCCCTTTGCTTCATAAAATCCGGCCCCCTATAGGTGTTGATACACCAAGATCTTTTAATTTTGAAGTCTAGCTTAATTAGGGAAAAGAGTGTAATTAAAAAAGGGATAAATCTTTTAATTTGCAAACAAGTTTATTTTGTCTCTCCCTTCCATTTTCCTTATAAAATCCGGCCACCCCTCTCTCTTATTCTCATCATTCTCTCAAAAATTTTACTCCATAATTTTGTGTATTCTTCCATTAAAGTTTCAAGCAAGAAGAAGGTTTAGGTGTTTTTGAGTAATCTTGGTGTGGTTTGATCTTCAATCTTTGGTGTGTTCTTGGTGTTTGATTTGTACTCATCCCTCATTCCATAGGTAAGTCTTAATTTGTTTCATTCTTGTGTCACCATGATTTCATATGCAAAAGTTTTCATATAAAACCTAAAAGATTGTAAGAAATAAAGTGTTTATATTCTTGTCAATTTCTCTAGGGTTAATCTAATTTAAAATAAGTTTAATACATGTTTTGAAACCCTAGAATGTTATTAATGATGTTATTAATAAAAATTATAAGATTAGAAACCCTAGGGTTGGTTTTAATAGGTGTTGATTAGAGTTTTCATGGTTAATAATTCTGGGCAGAATTTTAGGTCGTGTTCAACAGAGTATATCTTAATGATAAAAATTGGGTTTGATATAATTTTTGAGCCTAAAGTGAAGTTCAATGAATCTAGTTTCTGGAAAATCCGGCCTCATGTCAATTGGAGGTCGGGAAGGTCAATTTTTTAGATTTTATAAGATTAAGTGTCGAATCTGGAATTTCTATTTGAAAAATTCAGTTATAGTATTTGATTTTTAACTCTCAAACCATAACGAATTAGCCTTTGAATTTTTCGTGGGATAATCTTCATGATAATAGCTACATCCATGATGTTTTTCAGAATTTTCTGATTTCTCTAAGTTGGGTTTTTACGATTGAACTTTTCAAAGGTTCTGCCTGGTCGAAATTCGGGTCTGTTTTGGGTAACAAGGGTCAAAGGGATACTTAAACATGGAAATAAATTAAACTAATGATCATGAGTGTATTAGACATGTGTGGGAACCTCTGTGATTTTTGGTGTAAATTTAGAAGATATTTTTATGGGTCATTTATGTATGGAAACTTACCTTAAATAAGTAGTTAAAATCTAAAATTTTTGGAAAACTTAATTAAGTCAAGTAAACTCTATATTCAGTAAGATCAAGTAATAAACTTATGAAATGAGATAGATAATAATATGTAATCATGGATTTATGTAGATCCGGTGTCGAGGGTGTAATCCTTTGTCTTCGTGTTCTTTCTCTCCGTTGCTTGTTGGTTAAGGTACATATATTCCATCCGGGGTGGCATTGGATGAAGAGCAGTTATTGTTTATTGCAGGTGGACAAGACAACGCTATTGATGAAGATGTGGATGAGCAACCTGTTCAGGACTTAGCACTCAATGTGGATAATGTGTTTCAAGCTGATGACTGTGATGCTTTTGATTCTGATGTTGATGAGGCTCCCACGGCACAGACTATGTTCATGGCTAATCTATCATCCGCAGATCCTGTTTATGATGAAGCTGGTCCGTCTTATGATTCGGACATTCTATCTGAGGTACACGACCATGATCACTATCAGGATGCTGTTTGTGAACATCATGAAGAACACGAGATGCATGACGATGTACAACCAAACTACGTTGTTGATTCACATGCTAATTATACGAGTGATAGTAATATGATTCCGTATGATCAGTATGTAAAGGACAACGCAGTGCCAGTTGTACAAAGTAATGTATCTTCTGTTCCAAATGATGCATACATGATGATATTTAATGATATGCATGAACCGCATGCCCAATCTGTCTCTGACACAACACGGAACACAGTAGTTGATAATTCATTAACTGCTGAACTTGCAACATATAAGGAACAAGTTGAACTGTATGAAAGACGGGCCAGGTTTGAATTAACGGAAAGAGAACAAAAGATTGATGAACAATTAAGAATAGTTATCACTGACCGTAATATTAAGGAAGAAAATTTGAAAAAGGAACTTCATTTTGTAAAAATGCAACTTGCTTCTACCATCAACCATAACAAGTCAATAGTAGAAGAAGTCACGTCTTTGAAAAAGGATTTTAAACAGAAAGAAAACAAATACCTTGAAGAATTTTTGGACATGAAAGCTTTAAAAGAAAAGGTCGAGGATAAATTATACAAACAAGACCAGTCTCTTCAAACAGTTCACATGTTGTGTAAACCAAAGCCCTATTATAATGAACAGAATAAGGTAGCTATTGGCTACAAGAACCCTTTATGCCTCACCCATGCAAAGCAAGTTCAACCTGCTCTATATACTGGTTATGAAATTATCAGAAACAATCATGTCCCGGATTTAGTGCACAACACAGAGGATACCCTAGAGATAGCTGAAATCACTAGGAGGAAAATGAATGACAAAATGAAAGACCCGGAGTGTGTGACTCATAAGGTTAATATTGCACCACCTGATTACTCGAAAGAGAATTATTTAGCGACCTTCACACCACAGAAGCAATTGACCCCTGAGCAAATATTTTGGTCTCAAGATCTCATCAAGATGAAAGAAGAAGCTCTCAAAAAGCAGACCACCACCTCAAGACCAATCAAAGCGTTGATGGTGTATCTGCCAAATACACCTGCAATGCTTGTCCCTAGGGTGCTTCCAATAAAGAGTCAAGTGAAAATTAATATTTTTACACTCATACAACTTTTTTTGGAATTTGAAAAAACCTATAAAAAGAGAATTACACCAACTGGGCTCACTGAAGGGGAAAGGGGTTTTGAACAAACCAAGGAATGTTATCTCACCGAGGTCATTCCATTTTTCAAAACACTTAAAGAACATTTTAAGGGAATTCAAAAGGATTTAACTAAATAAATTAAAGAAATGAAAGACATTTTTGAAGAGTTGGAAGCTGAAGTTGACCAAAATGTTGTTAATAGGAAGCACGATGAGATTGAGAGGAAAAATCTTCTTATTGCAAATGATAATTTAATTGCTGATTGCTTATCCAAAGAAGTGTTTTATATTGCAATGAATTCTGAGCTTACTGTATCTAGATTTACTGAAATGCATGAAACTCACACCATTGTTCAAACATGTTGTCTGGAACTTGAAGCAGAGCTTTCTAAATTACGAGATAAGGTTCAAAAAGATGATCATACTGAATTAGTAAAACGCTTTTTCCAATCTTGAGGTTAATCAATTAAATTTACAGTTAAAGTATCAAAACCTTAAAGAAAGTTTTGGAAACGACCCATCTCCACCTGCTCGAGATACTCCTGATTTTGACTAAGTCTTTGTAATAAAAAAAAATGAAAGCTTCCATTCAAGGAAAGGACAACGCCATCAAAAAATTAAGAACGCAAATCTCTCGATTGAAAGAGACCCGTAGTGAAGCAGACCGTACTCTTGATTCAAGAACAAAATGAGCTTTTTAGGGCAGAGAATGAAAAAGTTAAACAGCATTACAAGGAATTGTACGATTCTATTAAGATCACGCGTGCTAAGCATATAGAACAGACAACGGCCTTGCTAACTGAAAATGAGAATCTAAAAGCCCAAATACATGAAAATCTAAAATGCAACACTATGGAGTCTGTAAAACCAAGAGTTCTTGCACCCGGTAGGTATGCTATAGATGTTGAACCAATTCCCCCTCACAATAGGAACAACAGGGAAGTTCATCTACATTATCTCAAACATCTTAAGGAAAGTGTAGAAACCCTTCGCGAAATAGTAGAGGAAGCTAAGGTTGAAAGACCCTTAGATAGATCAATTGTCTCTGCTTGCCGTTACACTAAACACTCTCAGGAACTCTTAGAATATGCGATTGGCACTTGTCCGAAAGCCTTTAACCAACGAGATAAAAAGCATGCTCCTACCTCTTTAATTAGGAAAAAGCAAGTTACTTTTGAAGAACAATGTGACACGTCAAATAGTAACACACACAAACATGTAGAGCAACTGAACACTCAGAAGACTAATGTCCCTGTGCCTCCTTCTACAGGAGTAAACTGTTGCACCAATGCTAGCGGATCACAGCCTAGGAGCAATACCAAGAAAAATAGGATCTCGCCAGCTAAAGGTGTCAACAAGAAGAAAGTAGAAGAACACCCTAGGACAAATAAGTCTAACTTAAGAACCACGAATCGTGTTGATTCTAGTAGTAGCTCTAAGCGTACTATAATTAATTTGAATTCTGATTTTGTTTGTCAAACATGTAACAAATGTTTAATTTTTACAAATCATGATGTGTGTGTGGTTGATTATTTGCAATCTGTTAAGGCATCCCCCTTTATTTATAATATTCATAATGTTGTGCGCAAAGTTAAGCAAGTTTGGAAACCTAAGCAAGTTAGGCAAGTATGGAAACCTACAGGCAAAGTGCTTACCAGTGTTGGTCATCAATAGAGACCCACAGGCAGAATATTCACTTTAGGAGAACAGTTCCCTTTAACTAGGCTCACTAAACCCAACGTAGTATCTACTAAGCAAACCGAGAATCAGGCCATTACTTGTGCTAACCAACAGGAACCCAACCAAAATTAGGGATCCAACTTTCCAAACTCTCTATCTTCGTCTGTTTTCAAATGCAGGTCGTACAGATCGTCCTTTGGTATTTGGATTCAGGCTGCTCAAAACATATGATGGGGGATCGCTCATGGCTCAGGAATTTCGTAAAAAAGTTCATCGGGACAGTTAGATTCAGGAATGACCACTTTGGTGCTATTATGGGTTATGGAGATTATGTGATTGGTGACTGTGTAATATCCAGGGTATACTATGTGGAAGGACTAGAACATAATCTGTTCTTTGTCAGACAATTTTGCCACTCTGATCTGGAAGTTGCATTCAGGAAACATTCATGTTATGTTCGAGATACGGATGGTGTTGAATTAATTAAAGGTTCTCGCGGTTCTAATTTGTACACTATCTCGGTTGAAGACATGATGAAGTCCTCTCCCATTTGCCTGTTGTCTAAGGCCTCCAAGAACAAATCATGGTTATGGCATCGTCGTTTAAACCACTTGAACTTCGGTACCATTAATGACCTTGCAAGAAAGGACTTAGTCAGAGGTTTACCTAGATTGAAGTTTGAGAAAGATCATCTTTGCTCTGCATGTCAACTAGGAAAGAGCAAAAAGCATACCCACAAACCCAAAACCAAAAACACCAACTTGGAAGTTCTTAATACCCTTCATATGGATTTATGTGGACCGATGCGAGTGCAAACAATTAATGGGAAGAAATACATCTTAGTCATCGTTGATGATTATTCTCAGTTTACTTGGGTGAAGTTTTTGAGATTGAAAGATGAAACCCTAGAGGTCGTCATCAAATTTCTAAAGCAAATACAAGTCGGTCTCAACAAAACTATTAGATACATCCATACCGATAATGGCACATAATTTGTCAATAAAGATTTGACTGCATATTATGAACGTGTCGGCATTTTTCACCAAAAGACAGTTCCAAGGACTCCACAGCAGAACGACATTGTCAAAAGACGGAACCGTACTCTTGTAGAGGCCGCTAGGACAATGCTGATATTTTCCAAGGCTCCGATGTTTCTATGGGCAGAAGTTGTGGCTACTGCTTGTTACACCCAAAACCGATCCCTCATTCACACTCTTCATAACAAAACCCCATATGAGCTGGTGCATGATAAGAATCATGATCTTACCTTTTTCTGTGTCTTTGATGCTCTTTGTTACCCTACAAATGACAGCGAAGATCTTGGAAAATTACAACCAACAGCTGATATTAAAATATTCGTTGGCTATGCACCTAGCAGGAAAGGGTATAGAATCTACAACAAAAGAACCTGACGAATTATGGAAATTATTCATGTTCAATTCGAGGAGCTGACTGAGCAAATGGCTCCTGTGCAACTCAGTACATGACCCGCTCCTATGTTTCTGACGCCTGGACAAATAAGTTCAGGGATCGTACCAAATCCGGTTCCTGCAGCACCTTATGTACCCCCCATAAATAAAGAACTGGAAATTTTATTCCAACCAATGTTCGATGAATACCTGAAACCTACTCGTGTTGAAAGACCAGTCTCTCCTGTTCCAGCAGTTTCAGTTTCAGTCACTTCAGCCGGTACACCTTCATCTACTACCATTGATCAAGATGCACCTTTTCCGAGTCATTCACCGTCATCTTTAGCATTACAATCTCCAAGTTTACATCAAGGCGTTGCAGTTGAATCTACTCTCATGGAAAACAATCCTTTTGCTCCTGTTGACAATGATCCCTTCATAAACATATTTGCCCCGGAACCTACTTTTGAAGCATCATCATCTGGGATTTAGTCAACATAATCACCTTATGTCACTCAAACACTTCAACATCTCGGGAAATGGAGCAAAGATCACCCGCTGGATAACATTATTGGTAACCCCTCTCGGCCGGTATCCACCAGAAAACAATTGGCAACCGATGCCTTGCCGTGCTTGTATAACTCTATACTATCAAAAGTCGAACCAAAGAATTTCAAATCCGCAATAACCGAAGATTGTTGGTTTCAAGCTATGCAAGCTGAGATTTACGAATTTGATCAAATTTAAGTATGGGAATTAGTACCTCAACCGGACTGTGTCATGATTATAGTTTTTAAGTGGATTTACAAAGTTAAGCTTGATGAGTACGGTGATGTTTTGAAGAACAAGGCTAGGTTGGTGGCCAAGGGATATCGACAAGAGGAGGGTATTGATTTCGAGGAATCATTTGCACTGGTTTCACGTATCGAGGCTATTCGAATCTTCATCGCCAATGCCGCCAGTAAAAACATGACCATCTATCAAATGGATGTCAAGACAGCATTCCTTGATGGCGAGTTAAAGGAAGAAGTCTATGTTAGTCAACCAGAGGGTTTCGTTAATCCAGACCATCTGACACATGTTTATCGTCTGAAGAAGGCTTTGTACGGTTTAAAGCAAGCTCCTCGGGCGTGGTATGATACCTTGTCATGATTTATTCTGGACAAAAACTTTTCCAAGGGTGCAGTAGATCCGACATTATTCACTCGGAAAAGAGGCAAACATATTCTTCTTGTTCAAATATATTTAGATGATATCATATTTTCCTCGACCGACCCTAAAGCGTATGACATATTTTCCAAATAGATGAGTTCTAAATTTCAAATGTCAATGATGGGACAAATGTCTTTTTTCCTAGGTTTACAAGTTTCTCAAAATCCAAGAGGCATTTTTATTAATTAATCAAAATTTGCTCATGAAATATTAAAGAAATTTGGGATGGATTTGTGTGACCCTATTGATACACCCATGATGGATCGACTCAAACTGGATGAGGACCCCTTAGGGATTCCAGTTGACCAGACTCGCTTTCGTAGTATGGTCGGCTCCCTGATGTACCACACTGTCAGCAGACTTGACCTTGTATTCGCTGTATGCATGTGTGCTAGGTATCAGGCTTCGCCTACCAAACATCACCTTGAAGCACTTAAACGGGTCTTTCGGTATCTCAGAGGAACCATTAATTTAGGTCTTTGGTATCCAAAAGACACCGCTATGGCACTAACGACCTATGTAGATGCAGACCATGTAGGTTGTCAAGACACACGAAGAAGTACGTCAGGAAATGCTCAGTTCCTTAGAGATAAATTAGTCAGCTGGTCATCAAAGAAACAGAAAAGCACTGCAATCTCAACTACATAGGTTGAATACATTGCCATGTCTGGATGCTGTGCTCAGATACTTTGGATGAGATCATAGCTTACAGACTACGGCTTTGCATTCAATAAGATTCCCTTGTATTGTGACAATCGTAGTGCCATTGCTCTCTGCTGTAATAATGTCCAGCACTCCCGGTCCAAGCAAATTGACATACGACACCATTTTATAAGAGAGCAAGTTGAGAAAGGCATGGTTAAATTATACTTCATGACGATGAATTATCAGCTCGCGGACATATTCACCAAAGCATTACCAAGAGAGCGGTTCGAATTTCTACTCCCGTAACTTGGTATGAAGAGTACGTCTCTAGAAACCCTTAAACGTCTTCAAGAAGGAGAAGAGGAGTAAAGGATAGTCCTCCTATATCCTATGTAAATATGTATATAGCTTAAATCTAAACAGAAAATACAAAAACAATATAAAACCTACAAAAACCATAAAAATCAGAAAATAGAAAATTCCAAAAATTGTTTTTCACGACATGTCTTCCGTTTATTGATAACATTTACAGACCTAGAAATGTCATTCAATCATGACACATGTTTTTAAATGAAGCTCAAACGGAAGTTCAAACTTTTCAAAACATGTCTTAATGGCTTGCAGTTATTTCAGACTGCAACCTATTTTTCAAAATGAGGAAAGCATGTAACACCCCCAAAATGGGTCACAGCGGAATATGGGTTGGAGAGTGTTACTTCATAGATCAATAGCACGAGATATGAGAACTCGATCTAATGTTACACTTTCTGTGCATTATTTCTTGATATAAGAAGAGGAAGTCTTCTCTCTTTAACCAAATAATTTTTCGTCTATGATTCTTCAAAAAATTATCTGTGTTACCAACGGTGGAAAAGTATTGTTTGAAAATCAATCAGACTTGAAGTTTTCAAAATTTGACACTCAATCAATGACTACATCTCTTTAAACAGAAAACGGGTCATTGATTAAGGGGGAGAGTATTTTTCAAATTTACGACATCTAACGGGCATTTTAATTCATCAAATAATCAATTGATAAAAGGTTCTTGTATCTAACGGGGTTACATTTTGAAGAGGAGTTAAATTTATTTTATCTCAAATGGCCAAATATGTCAATAACTTGTGAGTTTACGATCTTAAGTGATATTTGCTAAATGTTTCTTAGGCTTGTACAACTATAAGGTCCATTTGTGCCATTTCTGAGACTTGTACTAACCCTATTAAAAGTCTAAACCTGAAAGTAAATCTTTGCAAAAGTGTAGGGATCAAATCTGCCAAGATATGTAACTATTGAGAGTATATATAGGCTTAGCGAGTTAAGATTGGTCAAACATTCAATTTCTCTGGTCAAACTTCTCTCTAAAAAATCTCATACGCAACTCGCTGGTTTGAACCTTCATTTGATTCTTGTTTATGTGGTTACTCTTGCTAGGATTCTATGGCTGGCTTGAACATTCCTGCTGATATTACACCTACTGAACAAGCTCATGCTGTCACACCACCGACCAGAACGGATGATCAGATTCTTCCGTCAAGCAAATGGATGCCCATCGGCAAGAGTAATAGTGTGCTCGATGTACAGAAGTCCCAGAGGAATCCTATCTTCTCAATTGCTATGTCCATACTGAAAAACACTAATTTCTTCAGGGCCTTCACAGCATCATCCACGATTCCTGCTATCTACATTCAACAGTTTTGGGACACCATGTGCTTTAACTAATCCACAAGATTGTGCAGTTGTTAGTTGGATGAGCAATGGTTCAATCTACACAAAGATATTCTCAGAGATGCACTCGGTATCACTCTGGCCAATGATAACAATCCCTTCGAGGCTCCACCTTCGAGTGATACTGTAATTGAGTATGTCAACACTTTGAGATACCACAGCACGCTCAGGAACGTATCTGCAATGTCTGTTAATGCTCTCTGTCAACCATGGAGAGCCATCCTGTCTATGATCAACATGTGCCTCACAGGTAAAACGGCTGGATTGACAGGCCAAGACATCTTGTGCTTCAGATTCTTTGGGGTATCACTCATCACTCCAAACATTGGTGGGGGGGGGGGGGGGGTGAAACTTGATGAACGGATATGGGAGGAGTTTGTTGAATCCATACAAACCTTCCTTACTGACAAGAAGAACTTAGCCATGGAAGCTCGCGGAAAGAAAAATACCCTTCATCTGCTAATTCCAAATGTTAGGTTCACCAAACTTATCATCCACCACCTGAGAACCAAGCACAACATACATCCAAGAACCGGCTCGCCTCTTTACTATTCACATGAGGAAAGCGTTCTAAACACCCTCAGGTTTGTTGGAAAGGATGGAAGGGAAGTCTTTGGTATGCCAATACCTGATGCTATTCTCACTGATGAAATCACAAGTGCACCTTACTACAGTAGATACCTGGAGCATGTAGTTGAGTATCAACGTTGTCTGGATGAAGAACACAGTAAAGCAGAGGAAGAAGATGTTACCGAATCTCCCAAAGCTGTCAAGGCTACTAAATCCAAGACAACTAAGTAGACCAAGCCCTCAGCACCTAAAGCATCTAAAGTCACAACATCACCCAAACCAACACCTACAACAACTGAACCCTCTAAGAAAGACCAAAGTAAAAAGCGTAAACTGGTCAAGGAGACATCTGATGCACCATCTCCCGCAAAACGATCTAAAGCTGGTAAGGTGACAAAGCAACGAAAGCCAAAGAGCCCTCTGTAGTTTTTTGATGAGTTTGTTGACGAAGGTGTTCCAGAATAGGAACCTGTTTATGGTGATGAAGAAGCAGACATTCAACGGGCCGTGGAACTAAGCATTAAAGAACAAGCAGAACGTACTCAAGGACCAGCTCGTCCGGTGGTTATAAGGGAACCTGACTCTTAGAGAATTCAACCACTTCCTGATGTACAGGGAAAGGGAAAAGAGAAGGTCAGCGATGAACAAGTAGCTCTTGATCTTCTCACCCTTCAGACACCAAAGAAAAAGAGCCCTGCTGAACAATATATCTTCTAGAGGCGCACACCTACCATAACTGAACCCTCTGGTCACGCTGAATCTCCTTCTTTGTATGCGGAACTGGGTCTGACTGACAGTGAGATGGAATCTGATGAGGAAGTGTCTCCTGAGATTAATGCTGGAACTCAAGATGAAGGCCAGGCTGGACCAAACCCTGGTGACCAAGATGAAGGCCAGGCTGGACCAAACCCTGGTATACAAGATGAAGGCCAGGCTGGATCAAACCCTGGTGATGCTGCAGAGTCCCAACCTCAGTCAAGTCATGTTGTTCATGCTAGACCAAACCTTGAACACATGGACTTCGAGGTCACTAATGCTTCAACTCAACAAAACCCTAAGCAAATGGATGAAGAGTTTACTACAACGGCTTACCCAAGTGTTCAGGAAAACCTCAAACTCCTAACTGAAGATCAAGTAAGACTTGAAGAACCTACAAGCTCAGCTGGAACCCTATCTTCTCTACAAAATCTTGACAAGGAACTCAGCTTCACCAATCAATTCCTTGTAGAGAAATCTTAGGAAGACGAACCTGATAAATCTAATACTGAAGCTGAGGTCCAGTTAATGGTCACGATTCCCATTCATCAGGACACCTCCTCAGTTCCTCTAATGACTACTCCGGTTATCGATCTCACAATGTCACAACCTGTCTCCAAAACGGTTCAAGCACCACTACCAACATCAACAACAACTGTCATAACAATCATAACAACAACATCTCTTCCACCACCTCTACCTCAACCACAACAAAGCACGGCAGATCTGATCCTTATCCGTCGCATAGGTAAACTCGAACAACATATGGCTGATCTATTACAAGATAATTTAGCCCTGGGGGAAAGGTTGGACAAATAGGGAACACGGCTATACAACTTGGAGAAGCTCGATATTCCCCATAAGGTAAGCCAAGCTATTGATGAGATAGTTACTGATGCAGTTGACTGGGCAATGCAAGCTCTATTACGAGCTCGCTTCAGGGATTTGCCTACTGTCGATATGAAGGAAATACTGCAACAGCGAATGTTTGAAGACGACTCCTACAAGGCTAATAATGTCCACAATGACTTGTATGAAACCCTGCAGAAGTCCTTAGAGTTAGATTATTCCAATCAACGTCTTGCTGAAAAGGAGGAAGCTCGTAAAAAATGACGAAAGAGACGTGACGCACCAAGATCTCCTCCTAGGTCTCCACCATCACAGCCACCTCCTCCACCTCCTCTAGTAGGCGCATCTGGTGCTCCAGGTACTTCAGGAGCATCAGGGTCTTCTTAGTTTCCGCCACCTCCACCTCTTCCATCTACTGGTACATCTAGATCTACTCCGCAACAAGGCTGCGAAGTTCCGAGTTCATCTAAGACTACAGCCTCAGCTCAACAATCTATGGCTTGGACCACATCTGATACTAGATATGAGTCAACTGGCATCGCAGGGGCTCAAGAGCTATCTCCTTTAGATGATCTGATGCATGATGACTCCGCTCTCGACGAACAGGTACAGGTATCTGATGATCAAGACTCCGGGGATGATCACACACCAGCAGCTGCTGCCTCAAGAAAAGACTGGTGGAAGCCTTTACCTGAAGAGGAAAGACCAGCGACTCCTGAACTCGCTTGGACCATTCTTCCTTCCAATGTGTCAAATGTAGAGAACAACTGGGCATCTGCATTAGCTTCAAGCTATGAACCCCCTGCTGAGAACTCCTTGCTTGCAAAGACTGGTGACATGATGACTTTCCTGAATTGGTACTGCTGTCAAATAAACAAGTCCAAACTTACCCAAGCCGACTTAGAAGGGCAGGCATATGAAGTTGTCAAGGTCTTTTATCCAAATATCATTCACCTTCAGTTTCAGATGGAGGAGTGTCACAAGATGCTCACAGATCAGGTTGACTGGGAAAATCCGGAAAGAGATCAAGTCAGAATCAATGTTAACGACCACCGCCTCTAGGTGGTCCTTGATCCATCCAAATACGTATATATAATATATATATAAGGATTTATCAATAATAATATAAAGAGTAAGTATTCCGAAAGGGTTTAAAGAAAATCGCTCTTAACCAAAGCGACTTCAAAAACCTCTCAGGTCGTTTCCTCGACGAGGCGTGAATTGAATTCGAGTTAACGTTCGTAATCGGGATTTTGAAAGGATTACGATTTTTGATTTGCTTTCTACTTTCTACAAATAAACACAAAAGTATGGAAAGGAAATAAACGAATAAGGTAATAAAGCAATAACGAATTTAAACCTAAAATAGAAACGTTAACGGAATTAAAGAAACGTGACAAATTAAGCAACTAAATCAAATTTGCATATTTAAAAATAATGAAAAAGAAATAAACAAGGCAATTTCAACTATCATTAACAAGCACAATCATATTTTTATCTAAACTAAATATTGCAATAAACATAAAGAAATAAAGTAGATAAAGAAAAGAGGTTAGAGGTTACAAGTTTGGATTAACGAGCGAGATGATACAATAGATTTCAATAATACCAAATATACCCATCTCCAAGCTAATAACCCATAACATCCGTCCTAACTCACTATAATGAAATACCTGTAAAACTTGACTACTATTTTTGAAAGTAAAAGATATTTAATAAAAACTAAATTTATAAAAAACTTACCGGTTCATGCGAAACTTTAGATCAAGATATAACTCAAAATCATTAAGTAATCATTGACTCATAATTAATGATATCTTAAACATAACAAAAGTAAAATGTTAAACGTAATGGTTGTGACTTGTGACTATGCTTAATACATTAAAAGACAATCATTAACATTAAATGAAATCAATGACGAAAAATGAGAAACAAAATTAATAAAAGTAGTGGCTGGTGTTGTGTCACCGACTGTTGTTGTGATTCACGTTCAAAGAAAAGATATGAAAAAAACATACCAACAAAATCGCACAGAACATAAGAATGAAAGCGGCGCTCGTCTCTTCTTGAAACAAAATCGAACCAATCTTTTTATTGAATAATCTTGAGAGTACAATGCTTGGAAGGGTAAATGATGCTTATAACAAAGCTTAAAACAAAGAATTTAACATAATTGCAGTAAAGTAAATGTTGGAAAAGAAAAGATATGAGATGATATCTTCTTTGAATGAAATCCTCCCCTATTTATAGGGGAGTCTTGTACACTATGTGAGGTAAGACCATCAATGCCTTCAATGCTTTCTATAATTGATTATGGAAGGTCATAACTTTTGTCAACCAATCTTGAAACCGCCTCATTAATTCTTTGACCGCTATTTTTGGCTCATATTTTATGATAAAGATGAAGCGGGTAACGATCGTTAGATGTTAGAACTAACGGTGTTAAGTCTCCAAGTAGGCTTCTTCTTGGGCCGGATTGGTTATTTCTACATTGGGCTTCTTTCTTGGCCAATTTTCTTTATAATTTAGGTCGGTCTTGGCCCATTAATTTTGAGCTAGGATTGGCCCACTTTGCAAAATGTCTTCAGCTTCGACTTTTCTTTCTGTTTCCAATCTCGTGCTCGGTTTTGTTTGGTTTTGGCTTCGTTTTTTGTCTTTTTGTGAATATCCGTCACCTGCACAGTAAATAACACAAAATAAGCATATATTTGGTATTTTAAGTCCGTTTTTGGTTATTTAAGCTCGTTTTATTATGGATAGGTTTGTGTTTTTAAGCTCTTACATTATCCAATCTTCTTATAAGTAGGGACTCGTGGTCTTCAAGATTGTTATTTTTTCTAATCGTTTTTCTTTGTGCACATATTTAGCTGTTACAAAGGGTTTTTGGTATGTTCAGGGGGGTGTCCTTAGGCGGTTTATGGCTGGCCTGGATCATCTGGCTTATTTGATGAACTTGAGTTTGGGGTTTTGGGTTTTTGGGGAGGGGTGGTGTGGCGATGGTGTCGGGGGTGTGTTTTGGTGCTTTTGGGGTTTGGGTAGTTTGGTTGTTCTGGTTTTGGGCTGGTTCGTTTAAAATTTCTTAGTTTTGTTTTTTTTTTTTTAATTACCACTACTAAGGGCCTTTTACCATTTCTTTATTTGCCACACCATTTTTTGTCTTATTTTCTACTACATACAAAAATCATTCTGGACTTTCATTATGAACTTAACCGTTTTGGAATCTACTTGAATAAGAAATCCTCACAATCCTAAGGCGCCCTAACCTATTAAATAAAAAAAGGATAAATTCATCGTCCCTGTGGAACTTTTTCACTTCATTCCCAAACTATGCTTTAAAAAAATGAGGTTTCAGGGGGCGGGGTCATTCGGGGGGTTCTATTGTTAATTACAGTTGGCGGATGCTAAATGATTCTCCCATTTTTGTTATATTGTGGTTAAAAAAAACTTTCTTCTCGACAGATTTATATATTAAGGTGTGTTTGTAGGTGCTCGAATTTGAGTGTTGTTTGGGACATCCAATCCAACACATTTTTTTTTTAGATAGTTATTATACCTTTCTCTTCTCCAAGCTCTCGCGTTTTTCGCTTTTGGATCAATGAATTCAAAGGTGAGAGATTTTGCCCCACGTGTAATGACTTCTCTTCTCGGGCCCGGCGATCCTTTCATACCGTCTACTTGAATGTCCGGGCTCTAACGTGACAGGCTAGGCTTTTTTTTTTTTTATTTTCCTTGTTGTGTCACTAACACGTGCATTTAATTGTTGTTGTGGGGTCTTTTTGTTGTTGAGATTTGTGTGGGGTCATGTATGACTTCTTGTTGAATTATAATTTTTCCTCTAGTGGTAGGGGGGCGGTGGGGGGGCGTGGGTTGGATCCGTGGCTCAACTCGATTCATTGGCAACTTGTGTTTTATCACTATTATGGATAGACGTTCGGTTAGGTAAGAATTGATCTGTTGTTCTTTGTAGGTTAGGTGGTTTGGGCGTTCGGTTACGTTTATTTACTTTTTGTGTCTGGATTTCGTTCAGAGGTTTCCTACGTCACTCAGTAGGGCTTGGGGAAACAAAAATCCAACACTGGGAGGGGGTATAAAATTATATATTACTCTAATTTTGTAGAGGTGATGTTGGGTTATTTAGGCACACCGGTGGGGGGCGAGGGGGGGGGGGGATTTTGGGGGGGGTCGGGTTGTTGGTTGGTTTATATGGGAGTTGGGATTCTTTCTGGTTGCGGGGGGGGTTTCGAGGGTGGGTGTTTTCTTTTTCTTTCTTTATTTTTTGGTGTTTTTTTTTTTTAGTTTTTCTTTTTCTTTTGTGTTTTGTTATTTTGGAATGGGGAAAGGGTGGTGGTTTGCCAATTCATGGTGTAGTGATTATGGTGGTGTGTGGGATATGATGGGGATGGGGGGGGAGGGAGGATTTATGGGTGCTGGACAGTGTAACGAGTGTATGGGGTGGTCTTAGGGTGGTGGAGCGGGGTGTTTTTGTTTTATGTGGGGGTGATTTTTAGAGGTGGGTGATTGGATGATTTTCATGGTTTGAGGGGGTCGGCGTATATTTTGGGGTAAAGGCTTAGGATTAGGGGGTCGGAGGTTGTCGGTGGGGGTTAGGGCTTGAGAGGGTGGTTTTTAGAGGTTACGGGAGGGATTTTTTTTGATGATGCTAGTCATAGCGTGGGTTGAGTGATGTGGTGTTGAGTTTGCTTCGGGGGTGTTTTTTTTGTTTATTCTTGATTTTTTTATTGTTTTTTTCTTTTTACTTCTTCTTTTTTTTTTTTTGGTTTTTTTTTTTTTCTTTTTAGTTTCTTTCGTCTTTTGTACTTACTTTTTTTTTTGTTTTTTCTTTTTTTTTTTATGTTTTTGTTAATCTTGGTTATATCCTTTTTTTTTACGTTTTTATTTTTCTTTTTTTTTTTCCTGAATAATACATATTTGGTATAGGCTGGTGAGGGGCGAGAGGGGTTTGTGGGAATCCTAGTTGAGGGGGAGGAGGTGATGGCAAGAAATTTTCTAACGGTTGGGTTAGAGCTGATGGATAGGGTAGGGAGATAAATTTTTCGAGATTATAATTTTATTTTTTTTTGGGGTGGCCGGGGGGTTCATTTGTTTTTATTTTATATTATTTATTATTTAACTTAGTTCTTAACCCCAGACGAAATGCTTAGACATAAAATTAAAAAAAAAATAAAGCTTTTTTTTTGTGCAAATATTATATGTCAGTCCTATTTTTTCTTGGAAAAAGGAATCGATTACTTTGCCTACTAGCTTGGCCTTCCTACCTGCATGTTTTACTTTTTTTTGCCCCTCCTTTCTTTTGCTTTTCACTTTAAGTTATTCTTTTACTTTTTTGAGTTGCACCGCACGTGTTTTGAGCTTGTAGATGAAGATTTATGTGAGGTAATAGTCGGTTTTTTTCATATTTAAAGATTTTTGTATAAAAGTTTGACTAGCAAATTGCGTTTATTGCATTTTATTGTCGGTTTTTCTCGGTTTGGGTTTTATACTTTGGGTTTTAGATTGGTTCTTTTTGTTTTTTTTTTTATTTTTCGAGGTTCGTGTGTGTGTTGTGTTTCTTTTTCAAGGGATGATAAGTAATTAATTTTTATGTTTTTTTAAGGGGGTAAAATAAACTATGATTTGTGCTATTTCAAGCTTTCTGGACTGCAAAGCGCACCTCACATGCCACGTCAAAATTTGACTGGGATTATCGATGGCAGGGGAAAATTTTTCTTTATAGGTGGAGGTGGCCAGATAATGGGGTTTTTTTGTTTGTTCTAAGAATCGTTTGGGTTTAAAGGATTAATGGGGGGAGGGTATGGTTGTGGGGAGGGTGTTGTTTACAGGTTTTGCTTGTGTTGTTTCTTTCGTTTTTATACGGTGGGGGCTGGGTGGGTGGATTCTTTTTTCTTGGGAGGGGGGGTCTTGTTGGGGGAAGGAGAGGTTTTAGGTACCAAAGCTAAAGCGAAGCAACGAATAGAAGTGTTTGGAAGTTCGGGCTACTAGTGGGTGGTGTAGGAGGGGTTGACTGGGGGAGTTAAGGTTTGTTTTCAACCAGTAAAGTTTGTTCCAGAAAGAAAGAAGTAAAAAGTCGTAAGTAGGTGGAGAAAGATGGGAAGAGGCGGCGGGTTGAGAGGGGAAAGTTTTGGGAGGCAATGGTAATAGGGGTGATGGTTAATAGGAGTGTCAGGTACGTTACTTGGTTGTTTTGATAGGGAGGGGAGGAGGGGGACGGGGGGGGTTTTTTTTCTGGTGGTGGGGGGGGCAGTAGTTGTTAAGTTTGGGGTCCCGGGGGTTTTAGTTGTGGGGGAGATTTTGGAGTCTGGGGGGAGGGGGTTGTGGCGGTGGGGGCTTTCTAGGGAGGGCCTGGGGTAGAGTTTTTCTACTATTATCAGGTTGCACTTGTTCGAACCTGTTTTTTGTTTTTCCCTTTTTTTTTTTTATGTTTTTTTGTTTTTTGGTATGGCGCCCCGTATGAATGGTGTGCACTCGTCGGGCGTGTAATATTTTTGTATGTGACATATGTTTTTTTTGTTCTTTTTGCTACTTTTTTTTTTCTTCTATTTTGTCTGTTTGGTCAAGGTGTCTAGAACTATTTTTTTGTATGAGAGCAGCTCATTACCTTTCAATATGTTTGTTTCTGTAGCCTTGTCTTTAAAGTTGTTATATTTTCCACAACACGAATAAATGGACATTAGTATTGGGCGTGGGGTATTTGCTTGCTGATTTTTTCTTTTGGCAGCCCTGGGTGGATGCGTCAGTGATGTTGTGCAACCGGTTGGTCTACTGTTTCTCCTATCCTGTGGGGGATTCATCTCACCTCTGACAGTCCTAAGTGCTCAAAAGCTGGGGTTTAAACTCGATTGTGTCCCACACCCCCTCCCCCCCCCCGTCCCTCCACATTCTGACTTGATAAATCTATCATCACACTCCTCAATTTGTTGTCGGGGGTTGCCCACTCAATAAGATATAAACTAACATAATAATTCCTTTGTATAGTTACTAATTATTATATAAGACGTCAAATCTCACGTTTTACTTCTGGGGGGGCTTTGGAGCTTACAACCTAAAGCTGGTTTTGTGTTGTTGTTTTTCCTTTTATTGTGTTTTCTTTTATTATGCTAGTTTAACCGTTTGTCAATATTGATCAAGGAATTATAGGATTTCCCCAACCAAAAATAGCATGTAATTGTAAAGGGATTAGACAGAGTAGTTCTGGGATTGTGCCGGGAGATTGAGGCGGGCGTGCGTGTGAAGGGTTTGGATTAAAAAAACTCTCTGAGGCCACGAATCGAGTGGAGAGTGAGTCAGGAGAGGGAGGGGAAAAATTCATCCCCCCAAATCATTTCACATACACTAAAAAAACACTTAAAATTGGGGAAAAGAGACACGAAGAGAGGCGTGCCCCTCACGCTCCCTCACAGCCCCTCCCCCTCACGCTCAAACTTCATTTAGAAAGACCCCCCCCCTCTCCCCCCTCACCCCCCTCAACCCCTCACCCTCACCGTCACACACTTATTAGGGGACAAAATAGAATGAAGGACAGTTAACAAGGGTTATTGACATCCCCGGAAGAAAGATAGAGATCCGAGAGCCCGAGACCGAGGAAGCAGAATGAAAGAAGAGCAACTTTGCCTCTTTGTTTTTGGTTGACCAAAGAAGAAGACACCTTCTTGAGGAGAGTAAGAAGAGAAGAAGCACTTTTGAAGAATGTGAAAGTACGAGGGCAGAGATAGAAAAAGGGAGAGAAAAGAATAAGTAGCACACTCTTGAAGGGAAGATAGCTAAAGCAAATGTAAAGGCAATAAGCCTCAGCAATGAGGATTTGAGAAGTAAGCTCTTGGTTGTAAGACAGTGTTTTGCTCGCAAAGGTGTATGTGTGTTTTTCGTGTGTGCGTTGCTCGAGGTGGTGGCTGTGGTAGGCGGTGAATTCCGTGTCCTAGTGGTGTGATCTGTTGGCGCGGGCGGGGACCCATGGGCACGAGCGCTTCCCCCAAGAAGAAACTTCTTTTTTCTCTTTGTTAACTCCCCATCAGTGCCGACACCAAGCAACACAAAAAGACAGAATAGAAAGAACGCACTTAGAAGAAGCGAAGCATTCACCTTTACTGAAACTTCCGAGACATACGGACGAAAAAACACCTAGACGAAAGAAACATACTCTTCATACCAGACAGAGAGAAAAGAGGGAACCCGCAGAAGCAACTTGTTGAGAAGCTAGAGAGAGAAGCAGAAGGAAGAGCAACCCTTTTATTAAATTGAGATAGAGGAAATAGATGATGAGAGGAGAGGGAAAAGGAAAGAGAAGAAGAGAGTAGCACTTGAGTATCTTTTTTCTTTGGTTAGAGTAAAGAAGAGAGAGAAGAGGGAAGAAGAGGATTGAGAAGAAAATGTAAGGTTTGAAGCGACCCACCGGGAGATTGAGGAGAGCAAGAAGAGGAAGTGAGAAGGAGGAAAGGGAAGTTAAAGCAGAGGATTTATTCCGAGAAAGAGGAAAAGAAGGATAGATAAAGTAGAAATTAGAAAAAGCACTTGAGGGATTGTTTGCCCCACCGAGAGAGAAGGAAGAAAGGAGGATAAGCACTAAGCACTTAGCTTGTTATTGAGATAGGCAGAAAGGGTGCAGATATATGATAAGCTTATTTTTAATGGCAATAAAGCATATGCACTTAAGAAGCAAAGATTGAGAAATCCGAGCGAGGGAAGCAAGCATTGGATGATAAGAAGAGAGAGGTAGAAAATTTTATTTTATGAGAGAGGAAGGAAAAGAGAAGGACAAGGAAAAGTTGTGGATATGAAGAGATGAGAGGAAGCGAGTGAGACCGAGAAGCGAGACAACAGCAAAGATGATGGCGATACAGGAGAGCGAGGAGGAGAGGATATGTAAGAGGGAAAGTAATAAGACGATAGAGGGACTAGAAAGAGGATAATGGAACGAAGCGCCGCTATTCTATAATTTATGGAGTTAGACAATGAGGGAAGTGGTAGAAGAAGCACTGAGAAGCACAGAAGATAGGAGGACATGAACAAGAGGATTCTTAGAGGAGAAGGATGCAGAGTAGGAAGAAGAGATAATGGAATATAGGAAGTCACCTGAGAGCTGTGGATTGTTTTGATTGAGGTTTGAGTGTACATAGATATTATTGCTTTGTCGTAAGGAATAGAGGAAGAGGTTACAAAGCAATTATTTTATAAAATTTTGAAAATATAGCAGAAGAAGAGAGATAAATGACATCGAGAGTACTGAAGACAGCAAGAGATGCACTAATGCACAGGAGGAAAAGAAGGAAGAGACGACGAGGAGAACATAAGCAACCTTTGACATATCTCATTGACATAGCCAAGAGCAGAGAGAGAAGGAGCGAGACGAAGAGAGAGAGATGGATAAAACAATTTTGATTATCACAATGACACGAGCGGATCTGTTACTCGGTAAGATGATGACTTGCATAATTGAGTGAATTGAGTTTATGGAATATTGAAAATGAGAGAACTGAAAGTATATATCCGAGCGGCACTTGAGTATGCGTGATTTAAATCAGCAAGAAGGCGACTTTTGTCAGATAGATCCTCCTTCTGAGTTTTAGGTTTGTGTGTACTAGAGGTGTTTATTTATTTTTTGACCAAGACAGTAACCAAGTTATCAAAAACACACAACATTTCTCAACTTTCTATTCTTGAATAAAAAAATAGGGTCACATGAGTCTTGTTGTTTTTTCTTTTTTCTTTATTTGTCGTAAATACCTCTTTGACTCTTTCTCTTCTTCTTCTTCTGTCTCCGTAGCGTCTATGTTCGCTTGACTCGTATAGAGTTATGCGTGGATTATCTTAATTAGTCCATGGGGGAATGGAAAGGTTCTGTAAAGGTGTCTGAGAGATTGGGTTCATGGGACACCCTGTATGTGGGTCTCTGGTTCTTTGTTTCACTTTGGGCGTTTCGCATCCTTCCCGCCCAGTGCTGTGACCTCGGCTACCAGCCTCGACCCTGAGCCAGATAACAGCAGTTGCATGGTGAACATATGTTTTATCTATGTAGTGTCAAAGCAATGAGAGACGTTATCCACCATATGAAGTGTAGGTTACGTTGGTTGTAGTGATGAAGTTAAGGATAGAGATCGGAGTTAGAGCAGAAATAATGCGACTGAGCAACAATAACAAATAAATGGGGACGGGACTCAGAGATGACTAATACGTCAATATGGAAATGAAATAGAGGGAGAAACAGAGACGTATTAAAAGAGAAGAGAAAATAAACGTATGAGCAAAGTCGGCCACTCAACGTCAGTGAATGTGAGCGAAGTTATGTTATGCGAATAGTGTCTACAATAAGCCGGGAAGATTATCTTAGTTGGAATCGCGCACAATGAGAGAAGCCGTAGTATTGAGTATGTAAGCTCTGTTGTAATAGGCTTTTTGTTGTATATTCATCTGAAATAAGTTGATCTGAGCCACAGAGATAGAAGCCGAGAAGACGATGGGTGCGGAAAAAGACAGTGGTATTCTAAGCACTCTCTTCATTTCCCGGGTACTAGATATTTGTAAGATTGATACGATTATAACAGATGAGAGGGAGAATTGTGCAGGTAGCGATGTCTGAATTTTGTCTGCTTGGAATGATCATCTAAAGACGAAGAATGAGCTTTAGGACCTTAACGCGTTATCTATCTGACGGAATACATTCGAGGCCAATCTGCAGAATAGCACCGCGCATACTATCCATCTGCAACGTTAGTGTGCGGGTGTGGAGTGTGGTGTATAATAAACTTGCGCGTGGGTTGTGTGTGTGGGTTGTGTGTGTGTGTCTGAGTTTGGGTGTCTTGATTTGTGGTTATGTTTCTTCTTTTCTTCTGTTGTGTTCTTGGTTCTCTGATGTAGTTCTGGAACTCTCGTCGAAGTTGGTTGCGCTATGACTGAATCTATTTAGACAAGTTTTTCTCCTTGTGTAGAACTAGTTGAAGTCCAGATAGGTGAGTTCTACAATAGGCTATGATGGCAACGAAGTGTTCTATTTAAAGTTCATTCAATTTGAACTTTCCTCGCTGGTGTGCTGTGTAGTGCACGCCGCGGTTCTTTAGTTTCGAAATTACAAATGCTTCAAGGCATATGACTTATGTTTCAAGTTCGATAGCGAAGAGATCGAATAAAGCTTTTCCGTACATAAGTTGATTAAGGAGATGCACACGATTGGAGTGTCTTTTAATGCGGATACGGAAGGCCCCATAATGCGTCATATAAACTTTCGGGACTAAGAAAGCACGGTTTTCTCAAAACAATTCTTTCTAGGATACATTTCAAAACCAATGATTTGAAACATTTATACTTGTCCACTGTTGGGGATGATACGCGAGGTAGAGAAGTCCGGTGGGTTACCACCATATTTAAGCATGACCTTTTTGCGAATTGGTCATTTGCAAAAAATGAGTACCCGCGATGATCATAATAATAAGCACGGGGAGTTCAAAAAGGGTGGGCGACGAGGAGATTTTAAGAACTTCACAAACAACAACCTCAGGCGTCCTTGTGGGGAGCGCTTTCGCTCAACCCATTTTGACAAGTAGTCATTACTAATACGACCAGACCACGATAATATTAATGGTTTCAGACTCGATGTATGATCCTATCTGTCCGAGATAGAGAGCGTTGACGTTTATGAGTGCTTGCAATGGAGAGCTTTTATAAGACGTAGGCTGAGCCCAGTCTCTGCTCAGATACGCTAAGTCCAGTCGACATGCACTACAGACAGTGAAGATTGACAGTTATTGCTGAAGGCTATGGTCTGTGCTCACGCTTGTGCAGAGATGTTGATACCTTGAAATTGTGTATGGACTAGAAGCGAACATCACACGGTACGAAATCGTGTTTAGGTTCAATGGAATCCCTAAGGTGACCAGAATGTTCCCTCATCATGTGTTGACATCGCGATGATAACATCGTGGGTGCTTTAAGGTCGTAGTCAAATCGCAGAAGCTCGTGGTAATTGAATCCAGCCGGAATGGGATGTGCTTTAAAACGCTTGCTCTAATGATGAGCGAAAATGTTATTGATTTTGATTAATAGGCAAGCGCATGATGTCCCCTCGCAGCTGGTTTGTGTACGAGATGAGTTGTGATAGCCTATGAGGATATCAATGACAGATGACAGAGTGAAGACAGTATTGACCACACATGCATTGAGAGTATTGATGTAACTTTGAGTAGAATTCACAGACTGTTATCAGCTGAACCAAGATAATCGACGATGGCTCTTACTGTCTGTGTGAAATAATAAATAATGTTTAACATCCGGTAGATAGGATTTGTAAAATATAAGTACTGTATGGGGATTACGACAGTCTCCGTGTTTTGTACATATATTATTGAAGCTAAGACTAGCATAATCATGTCTCACGCGCCTCGTTTCGCGCACGACCGTTGCATAGTGTCCAGACGCTCAATCGTGCCAACCCTTGGACAAATGTTGTAGATTGTTCTAGCAAGAAATCTCGGCGAAAACCGAGACGAAGGCTAGTGGTCATCGTACACCCCGCCCGACTGGATGCTTGGCTTTATAAGATATTAGACCATACCATCAAGCATGTTGTCTCTCGTAGGCAGAGAACAGTGTTGTCGCCTCGTACTTATCGCGCCTTATGTGTCTCAGAACGATAACCCTCATGGTTGTTACTAACCTAGTTTCTTCCTTCAGAGGTATCACCAGTTGCGAGAGGAATTGCTCGTTATGTTCTACTCTATCTAATGTGGATAGCCTACGTCCCCGCGTTAGTTTCTCACGCGCAGGCCGTATTGGTCGGTGCACATGAGATGAGATTCGACAGTACAGAATTCTCGCCTGATGATGTAGCGTACGAGAAGTCCAAGCAATGCTCGACAAATCGTCAGTTCTTTAGATTTAGATAGTCTTAAATGCGCACGACGATCCTCACTGTGTGAGAGATCACGCTGTGCAGTGGTAACTCTAGGCACGTACTGATTCTTCAGATTGAGTACTGTTCGAGACGCTACTGACGTCATGATGTGTTGAAACTATGGTCTGTGAAGTGTCATCGCGCAAAAGCTTAGAGCAATATATGTCATAGCTCACTCTAGGCTGAACTAGAAGTGTTAGTTTTTCGTCGGGTGAAGCTTATAGTTAGCTCTCTGTGCGTAGCTTGAAGTCGCGCAGCGTAACATTGTGTGCTTGCTTCGGCGTAGTGTAATGTGTCTCGCTCGCGCTGATACTATGATAATGGTTGTGACGATAGTACGTCATGCCCAAGCGGTTTGCACTCGAAGCAATGCTGTTAGAAAGCACGAGCGTACAGCGAGTAACTTGTGTACAGACTGTGTCTTAGACGGTGTGACTCGAGCCTAATCGTGGGCAAGATCAGTCACATATTGGCAGTGTCGATACGTGTTGTGAGTGTGCGCTGCTTGTCAGCTGGTCTCTAGAGGAATGTACTCTCGACGGTCCAAGAGTTGGGGAGTCAGATTGACGATAAGTAATATAGAATGCGAGACGTCAGCTTTTTGTGGAAGCCATAGTATGATCGAGCCAATTGTTCGCTGATGTTGAAGTGTTTGCACGGAAGTCGCAGGAGATTTGTGTATGTAGAAATCTGAGACGTGTCGCTAACTGTGAGTTGTGCGTCTGACTGATCTCACTATACTCTCTCTGGCGGTTCCAGGGCAAATCGTTTAGTAGACCTAGAGAAACTATGATCGCGAGATGCCATATCAGCTTGTGACGGCAAGAAGGGATGGTCTTCGATGGAGAGGATAGTGTAATGTTGCGCAGATAAGATGAAATGACTCTAGCTTTTGCAGCTGATGTAAAACTTGGAGATTGTAATGCTGAAGATGATGGTGAATGACTTGGAGAAGGTGCATCTTGATCAATGGTTAGGTGTTTTTTTTAAGAAATTAAAGGTGTTACAGGCTAAATTGACTGGTGCCTGAACTGCTTGGAGCAGTAAAGTTCCGGTCTTTCAACACAAGGAGGTTCCAAGTATTCATCGAACATTGGTTAGAATAAGATCTCCAGTTCTTTATTTGTGGGGGGTACATAAGGAGCTGCAGGAACCGGATTTGGTACAAGCCCTGAACTTATTAGTCCAGGCGTCAGAAAAGAAGAAGCGGGCCCTATACTGAGTTGCACAGTAGCCATTTGCTCAGTTAGCCCATCGAATTGAACGTGAATAGTTTCCATAATTCGTCGGGTTCTCTTGTTGTAGATTCGATAACCTTTCCTGCTTGGTGCATAGCCCACGAAAATTCCAATATTAGCCGTTGGTTGCAGTTTTCTAAGATCTTCGCTGTCATTTTTAGGGTAACAAAGAGCACTAAAGACAAGGAAAAAGGTAAGATCAGGCTTCTTATCATGCACCAGTTCATATGGGGTTTTGTCGTGACGGGTGTGAATGAGGGATCAGTTTTGGGTGTAACAAGCAGTCACTACAGCTTCTGCCCATAATTCATCGGGGCCTTGGAAAATATCAGCATTGTTCTAGCGGCCTCTACAAGGGTACAGTTTCGTCTTTCGACAATGCCGTTCTGCTGTGGTGTCCTTAAAACTGTCTTTTGGTGAAAAATGCCGACATGTTCATAACAATCAGTCAAATCTTTATTGACAAATTATGTGCCATTATCGGTACGGACGTATCTGATAGTTTTGTTGAGATCGACTTGTATTTGTTTCCGAAATTTAATGACGACCGCTGGGGTTTCATCTTTCGATCTTAAAAACTTGACCTAAGTAAATTGAGAATAATCATCAACGATGACTAAGATGTATTTCTTCCCATTAATTGTTTGCACTCGCATCGGGCCACATAAATCCATATCATGAAGACTGTTATTAAAGAAGTCATGTACTCTAAGTTGGAACAGTGTTTTAGGTTTGGGTTTGTGGGAGTAGTATGCTGTCTTTTGCTCTCGACTTCCCTGTAGTTGACAATGTAGGCTAGAGATGATCTTTCTCAAACTTCAATCTAGGTAAGCCTCTTACGAGATCCTTTCTTGCAAGGTCATTAATGGTGCCGAAGTTCAAGTGATTTAAACGATGATGCCATAACCATGATTTATTCTTGGAGGCTTTGGATAGCAAACAAATTAGGGAGGACTTCATCATGTCTTCGACTGAGATAGTGTATAAATTGGAACTACGTGAACCTTTAATTAATTCAACACCATCCGTGTCTTGAACATAACAAGTATGTTTCATGAATGCAACTTCTAGGTCAGAATCACAAAATTGTCCGACTAAAAACAGATTGTGTCCTAGTCCTTCCACATAGTATACCCTAGAGATCACACTGTCACACAGTCACGTAATCTCCATAACCCATGATAGCCCAAAGTGGTTCATTACCGAAATCTAAACTTGTCCCGATGAACTTATACACGAAATTCTTGAGTCGTGAGCGATCCCCCGTCATATGTTTTGAGCAGCCTGAGTCCAAATACCAAAGGATGATCTGTACGACTTGCATTTGAAAATAGACGAAGATGGAGAGTTTGGAAAGTTGGATCCCCAATTTTGGTTGGGTTCCTGTTGGTTAGCATAATTAATGGTCTGATTCTTGTTTTGCTTAGCAGGTGCTACTTTAGGTTTAGTGAGCCTAGTTAAAGGGAACTATTCTCCTAAAGTGAATATTATGCCCGTGGGTCTCCATTGATGACCAACACTGGTAAGCACTTTGCCTGTGGGTTTCCATACTTGCCTAACTTGCTTAAGTTTCTAAACTTGCTTAACTTTACGCAAAACATTATGAATATTATGAATAGAGGGGGATGCCTTAACAAATTACAAATAATCAACCACACACACATCATGATTTGCAGAAATTAAACATTTGTTACATGTTTGGCAAACAGAATCAGAATTCAAATTAATTACAGTACGCTTAGAGCTACTACTAGAATCAACACGATTCGTGGTTCTTAAGTTAGACTTATTTATCCTAGGGTGTTCTTCAACTTTCTTCTTGTTGACACCTTTAGCTGGCCAGATTTTATTTTTCTTGGTATTGCTCCTAGGCTGTGATCCGCTAGCATTGGTGCAACAGTTTACTCCTATAGAAGGAGGCACAGGGACATTAGTCTTCTGAGTGTTCAGTTGCTCTACATGTTTGTGTGTGTTACTATTTGACATGTCACATTGTTCTTCAAAAGTAACTTGTTTTTTCCTAATTAAAGGGGTAGGAGCATGCTTTTTATCTCGTTGGTTAAAGGCTTTCGGACAAGTGCCAATCGCATATTCTAAGAGTTCCTGAGAGTGTTTAGTGTAACGGTAAGCAGAGACAATGGATCTATCTAAGGGCCTGTCAACCTTAACTTCCTCTACTATTTCGCGAAGGGTTTCTACACTTTCCTTAAGATGTTTGAGATAATGTAGATGAACTTCCCTGTTGTTCTTATTGTGAGGAGGAATTGGTTCAACGTCTATAGCATACCTACCGGGTGCAAGAACTCTTGGTTTTACAGACTCCATAGTGTTGCATTTCAGATTTTCATGTGTTTGGGCTTTCAGATTTTCATTTTTAGTTAGCAAGGCCGTTGTCTGTTCTATACGCTTAGTACGCGTGATCTTAATAGAATTGTACAATTCCTTGTAATGATGTTTAACTTTTTCATTCTTTGCCCTAAAAAGCTCATTTTGTTCTTGAAGAACGGTGACTTTTTTAGTTAATTGAGTGATCTGAAAATCTAAGGTCATGAAATCAAGAGTACGGTCTGCTTCACTACGGGTCTCTTACAATTGAGAGATTTGCGTTCTTAATTTTTTGATGGCATTGTCATTTCCTTGAATGGAAGCATTCATTTTTTCGATTACAAAGACTGAGTCAAAATCAGGAGTATCTCAAGTGGGTGGAGATGGGTTGTTTCCAAAGCTTTCTTTAAGGTTTTGATACTTTAACTGTAAATTTAAGTGATTAACCTCGAGATTGGAAAAATGTTTTACTAATTTAGTATGATCATCTTTTTGAACCTTATCCTGTGATTTAAAAAGCTCTGCTTTAAGTTCCAGACAACGTGTTTGAACAATGGTGTGGGCTTCATGCATTTCAGTAACTCTAGATACAGTAAGCTCAGAATTTGTTGCAATATAGAACACTTCTTTGAACAAGCAATCGACAATTAAATTATCATTTGCAATAAGGAGATTTTTCCGCTCAATCTCATCATGCTTCCTATTTACAACATTTTGGTCAACTTCAGCTTCTAACTCCTCAAAAATGTCTTTCATTTCTTTAATTTCTTTAGTTAACGCCTTTTGGATTCCCTCAAAATGTTCAGCAGTTAATAAATTATCAACTACTATGTTTGTGTTGTGTCAGAGATTTTTTTTACTGTGGCAATAACAGTGAAAGGGAGGCGAACCCTTATATAGGGCAAGTTGTTACTGACACGACGACCGGATGAGGAACACGTGTCCCCCACTTGTCCTAATCGTGTGGTAGGGATGCAACCTATGAGCTATGTTCTAGCTACCTTCTCACGAATTACGAAGAGGCATTTTTGCGACTCAAGTTGACCAGATTCATTGTTTTGGGCGGGACAATTTCTTGTTTCTTCCACGGTACGCATCCAGGGATTTTTTACCGCGACTATTTGTAGTCTAGCATCCGCGGTCTTACCAAGCGCATACTAGACTGGGGGGACATGATGACGTATAGTCCAACCTCGGGTCATGAACCCGACCCACGAATACTATTTATACCCAGGCCCATAATGAATGGGCCATAGCGACACCAATACGGGCTTCCAAGGCCCAAACGGTACTGCCTATGGGGAAGCCCATGACATATGGGCTATCACGACAAGGATTTAGGCCCATGAGGCCCAACTAGCGCACACGCGCGCAGGTATCTATAACACCCGTTACGAACGAGTCATAATCATGAGGTGGGCCCACTAGTTATTAAATAACGGTGGGGCCTCTTGGGTACTAACCTAATTAATGGGACAAAGCCCATTAGGGTTTGGTGAGGATATAAAGAGCACCTCGGCTCTCATCTAAGGTATGCTCTCATAACCCTAACCTTCTACTAAAACCTAAACCGATTACTTACTCTCACGCCGGAGGATAATCGTGGGAGACAATCCCACGGTAAGCCTAACGGTGCCTTGTTTTCTTAGTGCGCAGGTCTCATACATCAAGACTTAATTGATACAGGAACCGGAGCCTATCAGATCCGTATTACACCTGATTCGGACCTAATCAAGGATCGTCCAACTTTTGTATCAACATAAATCAAGTTGAGTGTTGTCAGCAAAGTGTGGTGGTACATATGTAGATGGTAGAGTTGTAGATGATTGTAAATAGTGTTGCTGGTGTGAGACATTTGACATCAAAGCAAGTGGATCCACAGTGTGTTGAGTGAATCGATCCAACATTATTTTCTTCTCATTGGCATGTGCCTCGTGTTGCTTCAGATAAGCATACAACTGATCATAGTTGGAGTCCCTTAATCCTCTGTTCAGTTTCACTGTTGTTACAAATCTACCCCATTCAGGCAACATGTTGTTCACAAACTTGGAGTTCAACTGCATTCTGGACATGGTCATCTTGATGTTCCGCATGTCATTGATGAGTTTGGCAAACCGGACATAGTAGTCGTGAATGGTTTCTCCCTTGTTCTGACAGAAGTGTTCAAAGTCATCATACAGTTGTGATTCACGGTCCTCTTTTGTTAATTTTGAACCTTCCAGGAGCATCTTCACATTGTCCCATATGTCCTTTGCATCGGTGTAATGATTGATAAGAGAGTAGATATCTTTTGGCAGCCCTTGAAGTAGGATGTTCATTGCCCGAATGTCAGCATTGTACCTTTCCTTATCTTCAGGTGACAAGTCAGAATAGACTCGTGGTCGTTCTGGACCTAGATGTGGGGCACCTTCAGTCCCTTCAGTTAGTGTTTCCCAAAATGTCCCCATCTAAAATGGTCCTTCATCAATTGACTTCAAAATGTTCACACCATTCTCTTTACCCCGACAATACAGTCGAATATGTTGTTGCCATGATGCAAAGTCAGTCCTATCAAGCATAGGTGGTCGGGTATCTGAACCAGCACATTGGATGTCTTCCAAAAGATTAGCCATCTTAATTGATTGTGAAATTATTAAGTTGATCGAACAATGATTAGTGATTGTATGTTAAAAGTGGTGATTGATTGTGTGAAATGGTGAATTATTGTAAAGGATTGTTAGGATTACACGTTGAAGAATTTAGTTCAAAAATCCAAAAAGTCAATAACTCGCTGGAAGAGAGTAGATAACTCGCTAGCAAGAAATTAAATTGACAGAGTTCCTGTTCACAAGTCGCTAGAAAAAGATCTTTAAAAACCTGTAACTCGCTATGCTTAACTCGCTAGAAGAGAGTAGACAACTCGTTGGTAAGAAATTAAATTGACAGAGTTCCTGTTCACAAGTCGCTAGAAAAAGATCTTCAAAAACCTGTAACTCGCTAGTTAGGGATGGCAATAAAACCCGTACCCGATGAGGACCCGATCCCCAAACCCAAATTGACTGGGGAATCCCCGAGTTGACCGGGGATGGGGATAACATAAATCCCCGGCCCTGTACCTGACCCCGAACTTTTTAATGTACAAATATATATATATATATATATATATATATATATATATATATATATATATATATATATATATATA
>BQNB010013459.1:0-77114 GCA_026074375.1 Tanacetum coccineum | reverse complement strand
CAGTAGATCCGTATGCGGTGGATGGACAGAATGTTCCTACTGAGGCACAAATGGCAGACTATGAAAGGACCGCCTCATAATGGAATCATAATGAATATAATTGCAGAAATTATATTCTAAATGCTTTGGATGATTCCCTGTATGATACTTATTTAACCTTTGCAACTGCAAGGGAGATTTGGGAATCATTGGAAAAGAAATACATGACTCAACTCACTCAAGTTGTATGTTCTAAGAAATTTATTGTTGGAAAATTCCTAAATTTCAAGATGAACGATGCAAAGCCTATTGTGAAGCAAATGGAAGAACTTCAAATCATTGTCCATGAAATGGAAGTAGAAGGCATAAGTATAAACTCTAACTTTCTTCTTGGTTCTATCATTGAAAAATTGCCCCAATCCTGGAAATTTTTTAAGTTATATCTTAAACATTTGACTGATGATATGAGTTTTGAGCAACTTGTTCTTAAAATTCGTGTTGAGGAAGATAGCAAGATGAATGAAAAGGCTGAAGCAAATTCAATAGAACCAAATCCAAACATGGTTGGACAATGTAACACCCCCTAAAATCTGGTCGCAGCGGAATGGTAACAATGGGGTGCTACTTCAGGGCACAAAACACAATGTCACAGAAAACAACCTCAAAAGAGACGTTTTATAAAATGTCACATTTAATTTAGTAAAAATGTCAGAGTTACACAAGTTCTATTTATAATGTATTAGAAAACATTGTCAAAACGTTTGTCAAATAGTACTCAAGTTATTAAGCCTTCAGCAAACCATGTACAGTCTCCAAAAGAATTTGCTGGAGTAATTGAATCCTTCCTAACCACTAATTTTGTCGATTGGTGGTATGATACAGGTTTCACAAAGTACATATGCAATTCAAGAAGGATGTTTGTATCTTACCAAAAGGTGAATGAACTAGAACCAATGTTCATGGGAAATGGAACTTCTTCAAAGATTAAAGGGAAAGGGAAAGTCATATTAAAGCTGACTTCTGGAAAGGATCTTGTACTCTCAAACGTGTTGCATGTGCCAAACATCACTAAGAATCTGATTTCTGGTCCTATTCTTAGCAATAAGGGATTTAAACTTGTAATTGAATCAGATAAATTTGTAATCACTAAGGGTGGTGTGTATGTTGGAAAGGGTTACCTCGATGAGGGACTCTTCAAACTAAAGTGGTTGTAATGATGACAATGTTATTAATCGATCAAAACGCAGGGCCACTAACACCGCTTTGTGTACATGATTGATCCTTCTTTCTTAGGCCATGTTAACTTTCGTTCCTTGCAAAGAATGATAAACTTAGGCATGTTGCCTAAATGTTCTAAGGATAAAATATCCAAGTGTGAAATTTGTGTTGAATCTAAATATACAAGTCATTCACATAAATCTGTAGAAAAATCAAATGAAATACTTGGTCTAATACATACTGATTTATGTGATTTCAAAGGAACTCTATCAAGAGGAGGAAAGAATTATTATATACTTTCAATTGATGATTGCAGTAATTTTGTTATGTGTATTTAATCAATTACCAAAGATGAAGCTTTGAATAGGTTTAAGACATATAAAGCTGGAGTTGCAATTCAACTAGAAAAAAGATCAAAATTCTTAAGGTCTGATAGAGGTGGAGAATTGAATCCAATGAACTTTGATGAATTTTTGTTCTACATTTGGTACTGTCACCAAACAACAGCCCCATCCACTCCACAACAAAATGGAGTGGGTGAACGTTTAAGATAGAAGCATTGAAGAATATGATCAATTCAATTTTAACTACTCCAGGGGCTCCTCATAGTCTTTGGGGTGAAGCATGTCTTACTGCAAACACAATATTAAATAAAATTCCCCATAAAAAGAGTGACAAATCTCCATATCAATTATAGAAAGGAAAGCAACCCTCTTATAAAAGGATGAACATGTGGGTTTGTTTGGCAAAGGTTCATATACCTTTACCAAAGAGAACTATACTTGGACCAAAAACAGTTGATTGTGTTTATCTTGGTCCAACAAAGAATAGTGCTGCTTATAGGTTCCTGGTTTACAAATCCAACATAGAGGACATAAGCAACAACACAATTATAGAATCTGCTGAAGCAGATTTCTTTGAGAATATCTTTCCTTATAAGGATAAAGAGAAACAAATCTCAAATCTAAGGAAAAGAGTAATGAATGATCAGTTGTCTCAAGATGACACAGACAACAATTCTGAGATTCCTCAAGAGAATGTTGAACCAAGACGAAGTAAGCGTGCAAAAGTCACTAAAGACTTTAGACCTGATTATATGACGTATATTGTTAATGAAGAACCACAAACATATAAGGCTGCTATGGAATCATCAGAAGCACCTTATTGGAAAGAGGCTATTCAGGGTGAAATAGACTCTATTGTGCATAACAATACATGGAAATTGGTTGATCTACCTTCAGGACATAAACCAATAGGCCATAAGTGGATCTTCAAAAAGAAACTAAGACCTGATGGTACCATAGAGAAGTATAAGGCTCGTTTTAGTAGCCAATAGGCTTATCGTTCAAAAAGAAGGTTAAGATTTCTTTAATACTTATTCAACCGGTTACAAGGTAACTCTATAAGAAACACTGATTGCTATAGCAGCAATCCACAACCTTGATTTATACATCAAATGGATGTAAAGTCGGCGTCTTATTAGTGAATTAGATCGACGAATTTATATGCACAAACCTGAGGGTTTGTTGTCAAGGTCAGAGCATTAAGGTGTGGTAAATTGGTTAAATCTCTTTACGGCCTTAAATAAGCTCCAAAGCAATGGCAATAAAAGTTTAATAACACTCTTTTATCAAACAACTTTCAAATAAATGAATGTGATAAACGTGTTTATGTTAAACAATACAAAAGTAAATTTGTCATTATTTGTTTATATGTGGATGATATGCTCACTATGGGAAAAAATATAGATGTTATTAACCAAACAAAGAAAATGCTTCATTCTTTATTTGATATGAAAGACATTTGAGTAGCTGATGTTATTCTGTGTATAAGATTTAAAAGAATTGCGTATGGATAATCCTTACCCAATCTAATTACATTAAGAAGACCCATAAGAAAATTTGGGTTACGATGATGATAGACGCGTTTGGTAACTTCCCTTGATTCTATGGTCACTAAGAAGAACAAAGGACAAAGTGTATCACAGTAACATTATACACAGTTTAAGAAGCTTTGATGTATATAATGATTGTTACCGACCAGATTGTGGCTTTTTTAGTGTAAGTCGACTCAGTTCGATTACTCACTACACCTGGTAGAGATCATTGGATGCACGAGTTAAAGTGCGTCAAATTAATCTAAGCATACAATGGCTTATGGATTACATTACACTAAATATCCTCCAGTGTTAGAAGGATATTGTGATGCCAATTGGATTTCCAACCATAATGAAGGCAAGTCCATAAGTGGCTATGTATTTACACTTGGAGGGGCTGTTGTATCATGGAAATCATCTAAATAAACTGTAAATACCAGATCAACTATGGAAGTAGAATTTGTAGCTTTAGACTGTAACCCCCCCCCCAAAAATCAGGACAACGCAGCGGAATGGTAACATTGGGGTGCTACTTCAGGGCACAAAACACAAGTCACGGAAAACGATCTCAAAAGAGACGTTTTAAGATAAATTTCACATTCATTATATTAAAATCAGAGTTTAACAAAGTGATCCATTTTTAATGCAACAAAGAAACCATTTGTCAAATGGTACTCAAAGTTTTAGCCTTCAAAAATATATATATCCGTGCGACTCGAATGCTCCCAATGCTCCACTAGCAAAATAGTAACCTGAAAATACATGCTAAAACGTCAACAATAATGTTGGTGAATTCATAGGTTTAGGTAAAAGCAGTGTTGAATTAATTTAAGAAATATTTTCGTAAGAAAAGAAGCGTTACGGCATTTCAAAGTGTTATTTCCGAAATCCAAGAAGTGATTTAATAAATCTAGTAATGTTCAGTAGTGGACCACAAGATCGAAGTAATGGTGGACTAAGTACGTATTCCGAAGTCCAAAACAAATAATAGCCAGGATTTGTACATTTTCCATTCCAAAGATTGGTAAGGTTAGTCAAGAGATACACATTCATCCCTGTCCAACACTTTGTATTATTGCAATATATAGGTTTACTTATATAAAATCCCAAAATGTTTCAAGTATATATTGTAATGAACATGATATCCCAAAATGTTTCAAGTAGATATTATAATGAACACAATATCCAAAAATGTTTCAAGTAGATATTATAATGAGCACAATATCCCAATTAGTTTCAAGTATGTAAGAGAAATGATTACGATTACTCTAAGTTCATGGAACTGCTACGTAGACTCATTATAAGTATGCCACTTTATTCAAGGCACCGTAAGGTTCAGATTCATCAGTATGTCGTGTTGTGCTCCGACAATGTTATAACGTTCGTTAGTTCGATCTCGAACTAGTGAGAGCTAATCACCCGAACGGGGGTTGTCAATCCCCAATAGATCTATTTTATAACATTCGCGCTCACCCTCCAAGTGATTTACAGTTCATGAAACCTAAGCTAATCCGTAATTATTCGAGTAAAAGTCAAGTATGTGTTTACGTCCAAAAAGTAAACCAAGTAGTGTATCTCATCGCGAGATATATAAAAGAGTATGTAAATCAATTTGTTATCAACCATATAAATGCATTTGTAAACAAGCATGTTCTCACCCCAAAACTTATAAAACAAATCATGTAAAACGTGGGGCTATGAACTCACCTTGAGTGAGCAAATGCCAAGTGTATCACAAATAATGCGTCACGCAAATCGTCGAATGCAACCTATTTAATTTAAGGTCGTATAAGTACTAATCACATTGAGTAATCTCTACCATGCATAAGTCTATTTAGCTAATCACCATCTAATTGTTTGAGTGAAAACATATTTATAATTGTAAAACATTTATAAATATCTGAATAATGTAATTATAGTTATTCCTGGTAGGGTATTAGTTACTCCTGGTAGTGTTGTAGTTACTCCTGGTAGTTATAGTTATTACTACTGGTAGTATATTAGTTACTCCTGGTAGTGTATTAGTTACTCCTGGTAGTTATAGTTTATTTTCTAAGTCTGACCCGACTATAATGACCCACTAAATCACATTTTCATGACTCGGGTTCTAAAGAGAATTTATGCGAAACGATATTTTGAACAACTTTCCAGTTCTGTCCGAGACCCGAAACTCGACCGAAATGGGCGAAAAAGCACTCGCATCAGATCTGATGCAGTGTATTAATTACCAAAAAGCCAGATTTTGCCCCCGCCTTACGACCCGTTATCACTCGCTTTTAGACTTAAAGAACCTCGCGGGGAAGTAAAACGACCTTCCGAACGACTTTCATGTTTCGGCCGAAGGCCGAAACGGACTCGAAAGTGCCGCAAATACCATCTTAAAATCCTGACAGAAACCACTAACTTAACAAATGCTGGATTTTTATACCTCGAATATATACCTCGTTTTCGCTCTAACTTTTTCGTTATAAATCCGTTTGACAAGTTTCTTACCTTTTCGGAATCGTCGTGAATCATACTACTTTATAAAAATATAAAATAATGTGTTATATATACGAATTTTGGACAGAATCTTTGAGTGACCTTGTTGAATCCATTTTTAACCTTGCTTTTATACCTTACTACTTTTGTAGTTAATCATTTTTACACCAACTTAATATGGTACAATACTTTCTCATCCCTTTTAACATGATATTAGCAATATCTCAACATATATAATAGTGTGCAAAATGATCATTACAAGTAAAAACTCCATTTACATGTTAAAAATCCTACATGGTGATTCAAGCTACAATAGAACTAACATATGCATAAAATGAATATTGAAAGAACATAAAGGGTTCTAGATGACCTTATGGTGTATGATGATGATGATCAATGAAAAATAAACCACACCCTTGTGGTTTAAATCCTTGCTTGAAAACAACCCTTGTTTTCCTTATAAAACTCTAGTTTTCTCTTTATGCTTCAACACTTGAAATGGTTATTCAAGGCTTCAAAATACTTTAAGGTATCTTAGATATGTTATATGAGAGTGTGTAAATGAAGTAGGAAAAGTTTTTATGGATGGTTCTTGTGGTTTATTTTGGGACGTGGGTATGTAAGCCAAAAAGAGAGAAAAGTGTTTGATTTTTATCAAGGAAATGAATGTGTGCTATTACTTCAAGGTTGTAAGAGTTATAAGCAAAATGAAGACTAGTCAAAGCAAGAATAGGAAGTCTTGGAGACCAAGGGAGTAAAATGTGGAAGACTTATGGTCAAAGGGAACAAGGAAACATAGATCTTAATGGTGTAGAAAATGTACAAAGACCAATCTTGACCAATTTGATATTTCTTTGAATATTTGGCAATGAATCCGGTTATGGCAAGATATATATGATATATTTGAGTTAATTTTATGTATTGGGTATAAAAGTGGGTATTTGTTGAAGCGTAGAAAAGTTTTGGCGGTTCCGGGTATGCCTAAACGTATTTTATTGCGAAACGTATTTAATTTACGTAACCAATAAAAATAAAATGAACAAGGATCATAATTATTCTCAAAATAATATATTGCTTGTTTGACGAAAACTTTAATTCGTTTGGTGTTCGTTTACGTTAAATGTTGATTTTTAACTTACGCGATTTTAATTATGTGATAAGAATTAAAAGTAAGCGCGCACGAGAGAAAAAAAAATAAATAGTGAAATAATGACGAAATAAATGACGTCATTAAATGACATGAAAATACGAAATGTTACAGTTCGGTGGTCCTTGCTAGAAACGTGACTAGTTCGGTGGATGAAAGATTAAACTCGTTCGGTCTTGGCAAAAACACAAACAAACCTTTTCCAAACTTTTGACATTAAAGCTAACTTAACTTGATAAGTGAATTCCAGGCTTAAATTGTTTTACAATTGCATTAGTCAAACATGATGTGATCAAGCTTTGTCATAATAAGAATGTATTCTTAATAAGTAAGTAGGTTGGAACTACAAATTCAAGTTGTAGCCAAAATTTACTCAAATAGACCAAATACACCCTAAATTAAAAATTAGACCGTAAAGAACTTACTTTTATAATTCTAACTCGTTAGGTGTGTGATATGCGATATTAAGTTTGAGATCCTAAGAAATGAAAGAAGGCACCAACAGCCCATTTAAAAATCAAAGTATGTTTAGTCGTAAAAGGTATAATTCCAGTGCATACCTCCCACGAAAATCAGGAAAAATGTAATCATATCCCGAGGGTGAATCTGCACAACCATTCAAAAATCAGCAAATCCGAGCAAAAAATTAGAGGTTTTAAGATGTTTTGATTACACGCCTTAACATCATTTGAGGCCATCCAAGGTTTTGTCTAGTTACATCTACTTTTGTACCCAATGCTGTTCCGTGGACACTGTGTTTTTTTTTGTAAAGGGTTACCCTAGTAAATTATATTAATCATAAAAAAGTTAAGTACAATGGAATGTGGCTGAGGTACCACATTAACCTCAAGCTATAGCTTGAATTACCACTAAACGAATGTGATATGCCACAAACAAAAGAGCCTAACTATATGAGTACAACCAATAATAGAAAAGGTCTAAACTACATAAAGCTTCCACCTAGAAACAACCATCCATACATAAGGAGAATGATGATTCAAATGAGATTGCCTCCTTAAAAAACCTTCCCAAGAAAAACCCGATAGAAAAACCTTGGCGAAGGAAAAAGAGTACAACTCTTAATTGAAACTCCCGTCTTGGATCTTCCACATACGAAAAATGTCCAAAGAGCCCCTTAGAAATAAAATAAAATCAGAAGACATAGGAACCAATCTTAGCAACCATAAAGCCTAAAGTACTTAGGCATCTTCCAATAAGATAACAATTTATTCACCATGACGGTATTCATGAACCTGATGGTTAAAAGCTTTAGCCTAACCGTCACCGTGATAATGTCATACATCTCATATGAAGATCTTCTCACTTTCTTAAACCTACGATTGTTATGCTCCAGCCATATAAAGTAAGATGTTATAGTAAAAACCAAGAGACCAATGGCACTCCTAGCCGTGTGCCTATGCGCCATAAGTTGCAAGAATGAAAGAATGTCATAAAGATTAGTAGAACCAAATCCATACCTGCTAACATACGAACAACACACCAAATTCGTGAAGAAAACAAGCATTCAAAGAAGAGATGCTCATGAGAATCCGGTTACGAATCACAAAAGACACATTGAAGCAGGTTTAAGTCAGTATCCAAACCGACGTCCCATTACCTCAACATATCTGTTACGTTTAGACTATGATGCAAAACCAACCATAAGTGGAACGAATAACATGGTATACAATATGAGAACCAAGCAACACGCTACTACAAAACCTCCACACCGCGTGATCTTAACTCCTCCCATGTACAATAAATGGAAGAGGACAAAAGTTTACCATTAGATGATCGCCATTGAAATAAATCTGGATGAGACTCCTTAAGGATAGGAACCTAGATCAACCCTAACTTCGAAGCCTTGAGGAGCCATGCTTGAGGCCATATCCACGCAATATTCACCAGAAGATCCGCCACACAGTTTTGGATAGTAAAAACCTTCTCTAGTGATGTCTCTAGGAGTTAAGTATCTTATAAGCGGGGACTGAGAACACCAAGAATCATACCAAACCTAAGTACTCTTACCATTACCAATCTTGGTCCAAAAAAATGGTTTAACAATGTCACAGAGTTGGAGAAGTTTTAGCCACCCCCAACTCATGTCCGCCTTCAGAGGCATGTCCCATATAGTACGACCTTTAAGCTTGTACATATGAATCCAACGAACATATAATGACTCTTTATTATAGACAATATTCCAAATATGAGTAGTAATTAGAGCAATATTAAATACTTCTAGACTATGAATACCAAGCCCACCCTCCTTTTTAGGAAGACAAATATCATCCCATGAAACCTTAGATTTTCCATGCTTAAATTCGCCATTACATTATAGAAACCTGTAATAATCTCATAATTTACACATATAGAATAAGAGAAGAGAAGAAAAAGAATAAGAGAAGAGAGAAGAGAGGTGGTAGAGGTGTTTGGATAATTCTACTTTATTTCACAAAGGGAGGAGAGAAAACTCTTTTACACACTTTTGTAACACACACTCACATCCTTTGTATGTGAAGAGAGAGTTCTTTATATAATCCAAGAACCCAGGTTAGGCCTTACATGGGCTTCCATGGGCGGGTCTTAGACTCTTACAAGCTTAATATATTTCTATCTATTAACTTAGCCTATTTCACTAACTATTACATGACTAACAATATGTCTATTTATTACAACACTTATGAGATTAATAATGATTGTCACTTTACTAAAACTGAATTCCTAATAAGCTCCCCCTAAAGGACGATCATTGAGATCTCACTAATCATCAAAAGTTTCTGAATTCCTAACAATCTCCCCCTAAGGGGTGATCATATAGATCTCTCTTTGTGACCTTGATCTTTGATGCTTCTTGTCTTGATCTCGAGTCTTGTTCGTGTAATAATTATGCTAGTTACTTTGATCCATTCATGCGCTTGTGATCTTGATTTTGATCTTTTGTTTGTCTTTGTCATTTGTCTTTTGACTTTGTCTTTGAGGTCTTTCATCTATACTTGTCTTGAATGCATCTTCTTTTTTTCTTTTGATGATCGCTTGATCATTTGACCAATATAGCATACTTGTCTAAAAGCTAGCAATTTCCCTTATTATAGACCTTTTGACTTGATCATAATCTTGATAACTTTGAAGGAGTTCTTTGATTACCAGAGCTACGGAAGTGTATCTTTGTTTGTTCTGAGCTTTAATCTTTGACGTGTAAATCATTGAAGCATGCGGATATGAATATGATGAAGTTGGAATGAGGTAGTTACGCTATCGTCGGTACCTGCACTTAAAGGGTTAGCAATAATAACAGATATGGACGAATCATGTCTTTGTCATTCGTCGATGTCGGTAACGTTAACCTCTGGTTCTGTGAGGACCGTTTTACAGTATAAATATCATACCTGTGATTAGGTATATTCATTAAAAGAACCTCTTTGACAGGGTTTCCAACTCAAAGCGTAAGATCTTCTAACATGAATGCATTAGATTCTTCGTGCATGCTTGTTCTCTATACCGGATGCCCCAAAGTAGGCTAACACACTAAGAGTATTGCTACTATTAGAATGATATAGAGTGAATAATTGAATTACAATTTCAATGATTGAGTCATCAATTCATATACTAGATCACATTGGATTTCCAGTTAACACAAGTTTAATTGGTAAAGAATCTCATGAGTGACCTACCGCAGTGCTGTTTGATTTTGACACTAGAAGGATTTTCATTCGTTACCGTGAAATACTAAAGAGTATCACTCTGAATGGTCTGGCAAGATCTTATGATACTGCGTAGGACTCTTTTTTACAACTTGTGCTCTTTATTGTGAACAACAAGTATATTTTGGAATTGTGTCCTAACGAGAGTTGTAATTTGATCTCTTTTGGCTCTAGACTCAATAAGTGCATTTTGGTTTTGGTGAGCGAAGGCTGAAGCTGACTGCCACCTTTTCAATATCAACATTTCTCCGAGTGAGAAGTCGATAGATGATGTGTTTAATCTTCGTGAAAATTGAAACAAAAATCTTCTTAGAAAAACTTGAGTGGCTGGGAAGGGTTGTGCATTGCATCACTGGGTCCATGATGTCTTGTATTCAATACCAAATATCATCTTTGTGATATCCGATAGATTATGTATTGACTCAGTTTCTGCCTTAAGAATAAGGAGGGCTTCTTTCTTTTCACCCTTTATCTTTACATTTCTTTTTCATTCTTTAACCCCTTTAATGTTTACCAAGACGTCATTATTAGCACCTGTTAGGTCTTGATTTAGCTTGAATCACACGATATTAAGCAATGTAGAATAGAGAGAATTAAAAGTGGAAGGCAAGTCTTTCACAATTTCTAAATTTTATAACAAAAGAGAAAAGGAGAGGGAAATGAGTTTGTTACAAGCCTTAACCACCTAATGATGATTAGGTGGCTATTTATAAGAGAGGGAGGTGAGCTTCCCTTCTTTTATTTTCCTAATTTTTGGGGCTATTGTAGCCCCTGTCTTAGGTAATATAACAATTTACACATTTGCATATTACACCTATTTACAAACTACTTCTATTATGTAAAAAAAAGTCTAAAAACTAAAAAAATAAATAAAACCACTTAAATGTATCATAATCGACACTTTTATGAACCCAACAATCTATCTCCCCCTAAAGGGTCAATTAATTCTGGGCATTCCCTTTTGATCCGAGTGTCCTTTCATTCACGATAATTTCCTAACTTCTCATTGATCACGACTATCAAAACCTTTTCTTCAATCTTCTTCCCTCAAATAATTGCAGGTATTCAGCATCTTCATTACTAAGACTTTGAGTTACATACCCATGCTTTACATTATTATTATAACTCTTTAACCCTTCTAAGACTCTCTTTAACGTAGCATCATAGAACATATGAACCTCTTGATGTCTCATCACTCTCTTTTCTTTCTTTTTGTTCTTTTATATAATGCCATACACGGGTTCGAAGATGATGGAGAACACCTTGAATTTCTCAATGCCTGGAAAGTGATTGTTGGTGCAGTAAGATTGACCTTCTGTTGATAGCTTTCCACACCTAGCTGGAAATCATGCACTCTTTCCCAGATCACTGTACTCCTGATGAAGACTGACAATAACCACAACAAACCAGTCTCAGCATAGTCGTCTACCTTGTAGTTAACAATTAGCAGATACATATCCTCAATATCATTCTTGTTGAGGTTCTTGTAATCTGACTCTGTGATTGACACGATGCTACCATTTTCTCATTTTGCAACAATATCTGTTATAAACTTGTGCTCATGCCCTAGTTCCCAATAAGTCTTAATGAGTTGAACAATCTTTGAATTTGAGTAGACTACTTCCTTTGGCATTCCAGGCTCTTTTTGTTTCTTGATGTAGAAGATCTTTGCATGCAGATTCTTCCAATGTTCGACATTGTATCGAGCATATGGATTAAACTTCTTTACACACTTTTCTACCCATCTTGAAGTTCTTTCTTCAATATCATCATTAGGAAAGATGACTACAGGAAGCTTATGAAGAGACATCACAATTTTCTCAGGTCATGAGCTTCCTTTATTTAGGTATAATAAATCTTGATTAACCAGAGATAGTGCAGGGGCTTTAGGATCTCTTTGGCAGCTTTGAACAACTAGAGTGGGCCTTTGTGGATGTGGTGTAACTATGATTTCTTTCCTGCTTTCCCACATAATATCATTCTTCAAGAAGTTTTACATCTAATCAATGTGGTATTGATGCTCATCTCCTGAAGTGCATCGTTGTCTCAACATTTCATCAACAACTTTGTATAGTTTTGCTTCATCAACAGTATATGACATTTCATCCACAAGTTATTGTGACACTTTCTCATTAGGAATCTCATCATCATCTGTGGCATAAGAGTCCGTCCAAAAATCAAAGTCATCTAATTCTTCTTGATTAGCTGATGTTGATGGTCCTTGTTCACTTTCAAAGTCTTGACTAGAAGATGATTCTTCAATCACAAAGGTTCCATGCTCAGACATTTTCTGCCTCTTTGCACTATTCCCCCCCTCAGGATGAGCATCATCATGAGGATCATCCTGATCTCTTGGGCGAACGGCAGAAGGTCTACAAGGAGTAGGGGCCACATGAAGTCTTTCAAACCTGTATTTGAGAGCGAGCCAAATTCGTAAGTCATCCTATTACAGCTGAGGAATGTCTTTCATGGTCAGATAGAGTTGTTGTTGTTGTTCATGTACAGAGGTTGGTGGGACTTGAGTTGGGCGCACATGCAAAATATGACCTGACATATAATTCCTGATCAAAGAATCAACCTGCAAGGGAATGTGGTTAGAGATGGTATCATTAATTTGCGAAGTAATCTCGGATCAAAGATTCTCATTTTCCTGCTAAATTGCATTTGAAATCATATTTTCCACATCCGCTTGACTCTGTTGTCTTTCCATTATGAGCCCCTGTCAACATATACTAGAACTTGTGTCTTTGTAAGTTCCTTGACTCGATCATCTACCATTGTTGGAAACGACTCTTCCATGATTTCTTGTAGATGTTGAGCAACTACATTAAACTTCTTTCTTGGCATGAACCTTATCTTGAGATCCTCAAATAGATAATCGTATCGTCCTTGCAACTCATCAAAGAAACTCCTGTATCATTTGAAGTGTCCCTTGGCATGGGTTATAAGACAAGATAAAAGAGTCAGTTTGTAGCAGTTATGTTGGATTTTGATGAAAATGATGATGGTGTTGAAGATGATGGTTTGGGATCAGTCTCCATCAATTCCTAGAGTTTCTTAGTATCCGAAGATATGAGAGTAGAATGAGTCCTAGGGGATCTAATTGTTATAGGGGATTGTGTACTCCTAGACTCCTCTACATGATTCTACTTCTCCCTTCGTTTCAACTTATAATCATCCTATTGCTGACTCTTCCCTCTCTATCAAAATATGGACTAGTTGTACTTCAGCATGAGAGCGACGCGATCCACCTCTCAACTTTCTTACACTCTGGGCTCTAACCTAGTGTTGGGATAGTTTGAGTATCATCTTGCCTAAGGGTGGAACTATTAACCTCAACATTTTCAACATTCTCTGCTCCTTCTACCAATTTCTCAATCTCCTCAGCAATCAAGCACTCCTCAACTTTTTGTACATTTTACTTTGCTTCAAGTTCATCACGACTTTTCTCCTCAGCAAGGCTTAGTTGAATAGTATCTTGTAAGATTATGTCATCAGTCTCAGCAGTAGTTTGGGATAGGTGTTTTGATAACGCCCAATTAGAACATATTCTATGGCTTGTATTTATGTTATTATGATCATTTTCGTGAAACTTTTGTAATTAATAACTTGAATTGCTTATAGTGTTCACTTGAAGACACTACAGGCCCAAGCTCAAGAATCTATACATTTTGGGAGGCGAATACAAGAAAATAAAGATTTCTAGCTAAAGTTCATGAAGTCCGCCGCACTTGTAACATTGTGCGCCGCACTTCCCTCTAAAGCCAAAACCACCGCACTTATAATATTGTGCGCCGCACTTTCTCCTAAAGTTTAAAAAATTAAAGTCTAATAAATGCACCTGCATTAACTCCTCAAAACCGCCACACTTATTTGTAAGTGCGCCGCACTTCTAGTAAAAGCCATTAAATGGCTAACGCATTAACACACCAAATCCCCCGCACTTTTTCCCTAAGTGCGCCGTAACATTGCAGCACACACCCAAAACTTCTATAAATTTGAGGACGGATTTTTCATCTCAAAGAAGCTCGAGATCCTCACTAACCATCTCATGCTAACAAACATCCCACACCAACATACATCCCATTTCACCAAGAAACACGTCTATCATTGAAGGAAAAGATCTAACGATCAAGAACGAAGACGATTTTCCTACTTAGTTATTGAAATAATGGAAGTTTATATAAAGTATACATTTGTTATGAACTCCTTAGCCATGAGAGGCTAAATCTCTCATGACTGCTCGGTGAAGTTACGATAATGAAAATAATTTTTGTATGATCTTATGCGCTTAATCTTACAGCTTTAATGTTGCACACCTGTTATATCTTATATTATCCCCTAATTTTGCGTTATCAACTTAATTATATAATCATATGCGGTATAAGTTCGAAAGACCCGTTATGAATCTATGGTGTTTTAAAGATTTTTGGTCTATGGTCTTAACGTTTGTTGCGAGAAATCCACTTTCGTAAAATTGATAAACAAAATACGCTTTGATATAATAATAACTTGATTATTTGAGTGAACAACATTTCGATCTAGTTAACTAAAACAAGTCTTGAGTTAACCAAGTTAGTTTGTGAAAACGTTTTCTGACGAGAAAACATTTTTATAAATTAATGTCCCATCTTCATGGTCAAATCATTTCCAACACTTATAAGTTATTTTCAACTATTCGAGTAGTCATACTTTTTATCACTGGTAAAACAAATTATTTTCAAAATTGTTAAAGTCTATTTTCTTTCTGTTATTTTGAACATTACTCTAAATCCTTGTGACACCTGAATCTTAACCTAAAAAGATTATACTACATACGTGGGTTATACTTTTACCCGTGTGTTTCCATATAATTATCCGGTATTTTCAGTCTTATAAATTTAAAGCTTTTGAAACACATCAAAGTTTTTGGCGCCGTTGCCGGGGATTTCTTAGCTGTTCTGTAGTCAAACTTTGGAAAATTACTTTAACCCCCGTCTTTTTCAAAAATCGCCCTACAGTTTTCTGGCAAACTGACCTAAACAATTTTTCTCTTCGATGCATACACGTGCTTCTAATTCTGAACTTGTTGAACCCGTTTACCCTGACCCTGAAGTGTAACACTGAATCGAAAGACCTTCGTCGACGAAACAGAAGAGTTTCCATACATCAAGAAATAATCCACACAAACAACACCGAGAATTATCTACCCGCTAGTTCTTAACATCAACTACTTCCGTCACTTTCTTGATATTCTTTGAAATTACGATCCAATAGATGATGAACCCATGTGGGCTGCTGACCATGATGTCGCTCCGACACCTAGTTCCGCAATCACTATTCCTGAAACCGCAAACGAATTTGCTATCAAAGGTAACCACTTGACCCTTGTTAAAGGAAACCAATTCGACGGTAGAACCAACACCGATTCTCATAAACACATTCATGAATTCCTCATAATCTGCGATATGTTTAAATATAGAGATACTAAGAATGAAGCAGTCCGCCTAATGATGTTTCCCCTATCCCTTACTGGGGAAGAAAAAACATGGTCGGATTAACTCAACGAAGGAACTATCAAAACATAGGATGGACTTCGCTTCGTATGAAGGAAATGCTCCGAAACTATCATGGTCACAATCTGTCCAAAGGCAACATTATCAAAATCTTCTATCATGATCTAAGCGAAATAACCCAAGAAGTTCTAAATGCCGCAGCTGGTGGTATTTTCCTCTATAAAACTCCAAATCAAGCTTATCAGCTTATAAAAATCTTCTATCATGGTCTTAACGAAATAGCCCAAGAAGTTCTGAATGCCGCAACAGGTGGTATTTTTCTCTATAAAACACCAAATCAAGCTTATCAGCTTCTCAAAGATAAAGTCTTACTCAAGCTCGACTGGGCTAAAAATCCAAAAATCAAATCATCTTTTAAGAAAACCGTTGCTTTCGCCGATGAAGGAAGCAGTAATTCTGATACTAACAAAATTATGACCTGAATGGATGCCATGACTCTGAAAATGGATGCTTAGTACAAAGAACTCCAGTCTAATGCTAAAAAACAAAAACCGATCTTGATGAGGATGACATGCCTATGTCCCGTGAAGAAGAAGCCAAATTCATGCAAACTTTCTGTAAGACTCATTTTTACAATGATTACCGCGACCGAGACTCGAATCGTGATAATTGGCGTTCAAGCAAACAGAATGATTATAACCGAGACAACTACCGATCCAATACCGATGATAAACCATACGATCTTCAGAAACAATTCAATGATTTAATGAAATCTCAACAATCTACCAACGCTTTTGTCAAAGAAACGTTCATGGATCTAAAAACCCAACTCAAAACCGTAGCAAAAAATCATCAAGCTTCAATCCAGAATCTTGAAACTCGGTTCGACAGACTCACTGACAAGCAATCTGGTCGACCTTTTGGATCTCTTCCAAGTAACACTCAACCAAACCTAAAAGGGCACAACTTCAAAGCCTATCAACCACCGCAATCTCGCAATGAGCATATAAATGCCGTATTCACAAGAAGTGGTAAATCCTATAACCCACCAGTTAACCTAAATGATCAACAAAACGATTCTGAAACTCCCTTATAAATTTCAATAGCGATGATAAAGAATAAGAACCTACACCTCAACTAAAGACTCAAAATCCAAAACCAACTAAAGAAACCCCGTACCCAAACCATACAAACCAAAATTTCCGTATCCTCAACGTCTAAGGAAAGAGAAAATGGAAGCACAATATGGAAAATTTCTTGACATGATTCGTGCCGTTTGAATCAATATACCTCTTATCGACGTCTTAGCCAGAATGCCTAACTATGGAAAGTTTCTCAAGGAACTCATAAGCAACAAACACAAAATCGAACAAATCTCTGCCGCTTTCTTAAGCGATGAAAGTTCAGCAATGATCCAAAATAAAATTCCACCCAAACTCAGAGATCCTGGAAGTTTTCTTATTCCATGTAATTTCAACAAAACTTTCTCCTGCAGTGCCTTAGCCGATCTTGGAGCTAGCATCAACCTTATGCCATATTCATTATATGCAAAACTATCTCTTAAAACTCTTAAACCTACCAAAATGAGCGTAAGATTAGCCGATAGATCATTCCAATACCCTGTTGGAATAGCTGAAAATATGCTCGTAGAAGTTGGTAAATTCGCCTTTCCTGCCGATTTCGTTATTCTCGAAATGGAAGAAGATAGTAAAGTTCCCCTCATCTTAGGACGACCATTTCTTTACACTGCCGATGCAGTTATTCGAGTTAAACAGAAACAACTTGATCTTTGAGTTGGAACTGAACGAATGATCTTTAATATCGACTATGTGATGAAACATTCTTATTCAAACGATGATACTTGTTTCAGTATAGATGTTATTGATGAAATCTTAGAGAAAGATTTTGATGCTCTTCTAGACGAAGGCAGTAAAATCCTTTAATCCATCGAAAGAACCCTTCTCGAAGAAGAAATCTTTGCTGAATTTGATGAATTCATGGCGATGACTGCTGATGAAAACTCCGACTCTAAATCCAACACCGAAGACCCACCATTCAAAAAAATCACTATCAACACATACTATAAAATCAGGACATCCCTTAAAGAACCTCCTACGGATCTTGAAATCAAACCCCTTTCTGATAATCTGGAATATGTATTCCTGGAAGAACCCTCTTTTCTTTTTGTTATCATATCATCTCAGCTTACGAAAGAAAAGAAAAACAAACTCGTAGTTGTCCTTAAAAAGCACAAGCAAGCCTTTGCTTGGAAAACAACTGACATTCCTAGTATTTACCCATCATTCTATAAACACAAGATACAACTTCTGGATGATAAGAAACCCGTTGTCCAAAAACAGAGAAGGTTAAATCCAAACATGCAGGAAGTTGTTAAGAAAGAAATCGTAAAACTCTTGGATGCCGGTATTATTTATCCAATTGTCGATAGTCTTTGGGTTAGTCCTATTCATTGTGTACCAAAGAAAGGTGGTATTACAGTTGTCACAAACGAAAATGATGAACTTGTTCCAACAAGAACCATTATGGGTTGGCGAGTGTGCATCGGTTTATCGTAAACTCAATGAAGCAACCGCAAAAGATCATTTTCCCTTAACCTTTATGGATCAAATGCTAGAGAGACTAGCAGGAAATAAATATTTCTATTTCCTCGATGGTTTATCTAGATATTTTCAAATTCCTGTCGATCCTAATGATCAAGAGAAAAAAAACATTCACATGTCCTTTTGGGACATACGCTTATAGGCGAATTCCTTTCGGTCTATGTAATTCTCCTGCCACATTCCAAAGGTGCATGTTGGCAATCTTTCACGATATGATCGAAGAATCAGTCGAAGTATTCATGGACGATTTTTCCTTCTTCGGAAACTCTTTCGACATCTGCCTAAACAACCTTGATAAAATGCTCGAACGTTGTAAAGATGTGCATCTTGTCCTTAATTGGGAAAAATGTCACTTCATGGTCAAAGAAGGAATTGTGCTCGGACACAAGGTATCTAGCGTTGTACTTGAAGTCGACAAAGCAAAGATCGACGTAATCTCAAAACTTTCACCCCCTACTAATATTAAAGGAATTAGAAGTTTTCTCGGACATGCCGGTTTTTACTGACGTTTCATTAAAGATTTCTCGAAAATTGCTTGACCTCTAAACAAACTGCTTGAAAAGGATACTCCATTTGAATTCTATGATGAATGTCAAAAAGCATTCAAATTATTGAAGGAGAAACTCACATGTGCTTCTGTGATCGTAAGCCCAAACTAGAATATTCCGTTTGAACTTATGTTTGATGCAAGTGATTACGCAGTAGGAGCCGTCTTAGGTCAAAAAGATGGTAAAATTTTTCACCCGATCTACTTCGCAAGCAAAACCTTTAATCCCGCTCAACAAAAATACACCGTAACCGAAAAAGAGCTTATGGCTGTAGTTTTTGCATTCGAAAAATTCAGATCCTATCTTATTCTCTTAAAAACTATTGTTCACACCGATTATTCAGCTCTAATACACTTATTCAAGAAACAAGATGCTAAACCACCCCTTATTCGGTAGATTCTACTTCTACAAGAATTTGACATAGAAATCAAGGATAGAAAAGGAACGAAAAATGTTGCTGCAGACCACTTATCCCGAATTGAAAACGATTATTCAAGTGATGACAGTGAAGTCGATGACAACTTTCCTAGAGAAACTCTTATGGAAATCAATACCAAAGATGAACCTTGGTTCGCAGACTTTGTAAACTACTTGGTCGGTAATATTATACCAAAAGGAATGACATATCAGCAAAAGAATAAATTCTTCTCTGACCTCAAAAACTACTTTTAGGAGGAACCTTACCTTTTTAAAGTATGTTTTGACGGTATGATCAAACGCTGTATATCTGGACCAGAAACTGGAACCATTTTAGATCAATGTCACCACAGACCAACCGGTGGACATTATGGACCCAACATAACTGCTAAAAGGTCCTGGATTCAGGTTTCTACTGGCCAACAATCATCAAAGAAGCTCATACTCTAGTTCGCCTTTGCAAAGCATGTCAAAAGACAATAAATATATCGAAACGAGATGAAATGCCCTTAAACAACATTCAAGTATGTGAAATTTTTGACATATAGGGTATAGATTTCATGGGACCATTCCCGAAATCATATAAGTTTAAATACATTCTTGTCGCTGTTGATTACGTATCTAAATGGGTCGAAGCTCAGGCTTTACCAAACAATGATGCCCGAGTGGTCATAACTTTTCTAAAGAAACAATTCTTCCGTTTCGGAATGCCCAAAGCTCTAATCAACGACAGAGAAACTCACTTCTGAAACAAAATAATGGAAAGAACCATGAAAACATATGGAGTTAACCACCATTTCTCCACATCATATCATCCTCAAACCAACGATCAAGTTGAAAACACGAACAGAGCTCTTAAAAGAATTCTTGAAAAAACTGTTAAAGACAATCCTGCTATTTGGTCAAGAAAACTTGATGACGCTCTATGGGCTTTTCACACTGCTTACAAACCACCTACCGGTACCACACCATACAAACTTATATATGGAAAAAACTACCACTTGTCATTTAAAATTAAACACCGAGCATACTGGGCTCTGAAGAATTGTAACCCAGATCTCATCGCTGCTGGTGAGAAAATAATGTTTCAGTTACATGAGTTAGACGAACTTAGACATCAAGCTTATGAAAACTCTCGTCTATATGATCAAGAGGGTCGACCATAGGAACCAGAGAAGTTGGTGGCATGACAGAAAATTAAGAATGAGAAAAGAATTCAAATAAGGAAACAAAGTTCTTGCTTAGTGTTCTCTCAATTAGTGTACGCGCAAAGAGAGAGAGATAGTTTAAACAACCAAAACTCAGATCTTGATGGTTAGGACCTTATGTAGTGAAACATCAATATCCATCCGGATATGTTGAACTTTATTGAAAAGATGAAAAGACATTCATAGTCAATGGCCATCGACTTAAACTATATCATGAAGAAGATAATGACCCAAAGGAAGCAGTAACTTCCTCTTTTCCTAAAATAATCAACTTCAGTCGCAATGAGTTATGTTTTTAAGTGAAAAAGAAAAGTAGCGAAGTCTAGACTAGTAGTCTCAACGCTTCTTTAAAATTTCAGAGACAGAGCGAACCTGAGCTACTGTCGAGCACTAGATACTACCTGGGCTAACAATCTCCCCCGAGACAACCATCCAGAGATACTTCTCTCTCCTCCCCTCGCGCTAAGTTCCGCTCGGCAGGACGCGCACCACACACAACACCTCCCCCCACCCTCCCCCCCCTCCTATCGGACCACGCCTCTCACTCCGTTCTCGTCTCGTCCTCCCCCCCTTCCCTACCCCACCCCTCTACTATCCTATATTTTATTTTATCTAAGAAAAAATCTATTTTCTTCTTTGTGGTGCTTTTGTTTTTGTAACTTTTCATGCTCAGGGTGCCTGTTGTCAGCTTAAAAAATGAGAAAAAATAATTATGAAGTTTGCTCTAAGAATAGCTCTCAGCATACATTTTCTTATGCCTACAGGAAGTATCGTTTTCCCTTAAATTTTCCTTATTTTATTTCTTTTTATCAGTGTCAATTGAGGGCAGTTGTTGAACTCTAAGTGTGGAGGCGGAGCCAACTAGGAAGTTCCGGGAATGCCTAAACGTATTAAATTGCGAAACGTAAACGTTTTACGTAACCAATAAAAATGAAATATAAAAAGTTTATTATTACTTTTGTAAAAATAATATATTGCTTGTTTGACGAAAACTTTAATTCGTTTGGTGTCCGTTTACGTTAAATGTTGATTTTTAACTTACGCGATTTTAATTATGTGATAAGAATTAAAAGTAAGCGCGCACGAGAGAAAATAAAATAAATAAATAGTGAAATAATGACAAAATAAATGACGTCATAAAATGACATGAAAATACGAAATGTTACAAACCTAACTACTCCTTCGGGTAGGTCATGAGTCATGTTAGATATTTCAATGAAAGGCCTCCCTAGTACTACTTGTGACAATCTAGGGTCTAAGATCGAGCTAATATCCTCGACAATCATGAAGTCTACAACACGGGTGTAGTTTCCTACGAAGACATGTATCCCTTTAACCCTTCCTGCGAAATTACTAATTCCTCCATTTGAGTTTTCTCTAGGGTCGAGTTTTCTTTTCATGATCCAATTACGCATCATTCGGGTCATGATATTAAGAGAGGAGTTAAGGTCAATGTAGGATTTTTCCACATGCACATGCCCAATGTTGCATGGTATCTTGAGATTCGATGGGCATCCTTCCATAATGATGGGGTTTCGTAGAAATATTGAGGGGATCAGGCCGCACATGAGGTATTTGCAAGGTTATAAATAGCGTGAGACGTGGCGTGGCGGCGTGGTTAAGCCCCACGCCTTACGTGCCATGACGTTTCTTAAGGCGTAACTTAAAGTGGCACAAAATATGAAAATATTTATAAATATATATATTTATATCATATTTCAAATATATTGAGTTTACAAAAAGTGTTATACATAAGGAATACAGTTAAGAATCTATCTTTGCATGTAATCTTTTTTCATTTCTATATAAAAATACGATTTTTATCGAAATTGAATTCAAAAAAGCCTCCACGCATCACGCTTTATTGCGCCTTATCACGTTTTTCCACTCATCGTCTCACGTCAAGCCTTAAGCACAAGCCTTGGTCTATTGCATAGCGTGGAGGTCATGCCTCGCGCCTTTGCGAGGCCTTAGCGACACCATGGCGTACCTTTTAGAACCATGGGTAATTGTGATACACGAGTTCATTCCTAGTCAGGAATGTGTCGAAATACTCCACTACTTGCACTCCTGCTTCGGGTTCTTCCTTGTGGGAACTGTCATCTTTCGGGATTATCTCGATAAACATTACGTCGCCATCATCTTCCTTGGTGCAAACGAGTTCAGCGTTGGGCGATGGGGGAACCAATCCGAGCGATTCGAAGAGTGAATTGAATTTGAGGACTTTTTCGGTGATGAATGAAACTGATGGATCAGGTGGTGTAGGAGAGTCGGGATGGTTTTCCGGGCTGCCTCTCTCTTCTTCCTTATTCTCTTTGGTTCTGTCGTGGGGATCACTTTGTTGCCTGGGGTGGATTATGATGGTGTTGATTGAATTGTGAATTTGTGTTGAGCATTACGGGTCCATTATTGGGTAAGAACGAGCAAACGAAACTGGACGAGTCCCTAGTTTTGGGTTCTTAACCGTATCGCTAGGCAGCGTGCCTGCTATTCGATCGGTGATGGCTTTCAACACAGTGTCGATTTTGTTGGTCATCTCGCTTTGCTGTTGTTTGAAATCGGCTTCAAACTTGGATAGTCTAGCGTCTTGAGATGCCATGAACTCGGAAACCAGTCCTTCTATATTCGATTGGTTGTTAAAATTTTGAGGACGGTTGTTGAAGGAACGGTTCGGGATCGAACCGTTAGGTTGGAACCGGTTAGGTGGGTTTGAAAAATTATTTTGGGAATTTTAGGGTTGTCTCCACCTAAGGTTTCGATGACTTTTCCATGACCGTTGTAGGTGTCACCAAGATTGTTTTTCTCGGGCTTGAAAGTATACCACTTACCTTCCGCTTCATCGGTATGCGAGGATGCGTATTCGACAAAGGCTTATTCGGGGTTTTCCATGCAATAATGATTGTCATTAGGACCATTGCAGATTTCACATGAGGTAGTGATTTTGTTTACTTTGGTGGGTTGTGTCGGAGCAAGATAAGCTTCCATCAAGCGTTGAACTTGATTTTCAAGCTCGATTAGACGGCGGTCGGATGTACTCGGGACATCTTGAGGCAATGTGATTGCCTTGACCGGCTTAGCGAAATCCCTTGGGTCGTTCCAACTTTCGTTGTCATAGAGGGCGAGGTCCTCTAATAATGCCTAGGATTCTTTGGCGCTATGGCCACGAAGCTTACCACCGGCCGATTGGTCAATGGTTCGTCTTGTGACGGGTTTGACATGGTCATAAAAAATTTAGACTTGGATCTAAAGGTTGATGCCATGATGAGGGAATTTTTGGAGTAAGTCCTTGAAATGAGTCCATGCTTCAGATAGAGATTCTCCATGATGTTGTTGGAACATCAGGATATCGTTGCGGAGTTTTTCGGTCCTTCTCGGTGGAAAGAATTGAGCAAGGAATTGGGTAGTAAGATCCTCCCACGTGGTGATGGATCCTGCTGGAAGGCGTTCAAGCCAATTGCTAGCTCGCGTAGGGAAAATTGAAATAAACGCAAGCTCGTTCTTTCCCTATTGTCATCATCAAGGTCAAGTGAGTCCACAAGTTTAAGGAAATCCTTGAGGTGTTGGTTTGGATCCTCAGACCAAAGTCCGTAGAATGAGCATCCGTTTTGCACTAACCGGATGGTGTCAGATCGAAGAGGTACCACGTTGTTCCCTGTGGAGAGCTCGATGGTATTCCTATATCCCTCGTGGCTAGGTTTGGAGTTGTCTCCTAGAGTACGGATAGGATTCTCTCCTCCTATGGTGGTTGCGAGAATGGGTTACGAAACAGATAGCACAAAGAAAAGATAGACTACAAGAAAGCTACTATGCGGGAATTAAATCTTACTTGAAAGGATTCAAGCAAGTAAAACTAAGCTAAACTATGATCAAAACCTAAATATTCCCCAGGCGGCGGTGCAAAAAACTTGATGCGGTCGTCGTAGGACTTCTACACGAATTTTTACAACTCCCTAGGCAGAGCACCTAATCGTTGTAGTAGTAGTATAGGCAAGACTCGGGTGGTTGTTATCGTTCACTCGAGGAATAGGTTGGGAAGGCTTGATCACGGTCTAACAAAATTTTAAAGGTTGAGGGAAGATTCTTTTTGTGTTTTTGTATTTTATGGAAAGCAAGTAAATCATATAATTAGAGAGGTTGGTTGGTTTTAGCTATTAAACTAAATATAAATCTACGCTACTGGTGATAACAATAAGATAAAAGATTATGTTTATTTAATCATGTATTACTCCCTAGATTGCTTCTTCTAGTGTTGTTGCCTTGTTACACTTGTGATGATCTGCGTAATTATTTCCTAAGTCATGAACGAATTACACAAACCCGCCATCTACTTAGCATTCCGTTAGAGCAACGCATAAGCAAGGTAGTATGAAGACTATTACAAGGCCCCTAACGGCACACTAAGTGCATGTGAAATATATTAAGAGTGGATCAACCATATTAGGGGGCAAGGTAGTATGAAGACTGTTACCTGATGGTATCCTTTCTACACAATCATGTTTTCCCAGACATATCAACAGCGATGCAGACAAAAGCTGGTTTTCTAAGACCTAACATTCACATCCATCACAAGAAGCAACACCACTAAGATCTACATTCTAGGTTTCATACAATCATAAATAAACACAATAGGAGGCTTAGCCTAGCATGTTAATAAAGCAAGAACATAGATGAATCAAACAACACATAGACATATTAAAGGATTAAATAAACCTTACTTGATTAAAACATGAGTTGGAGGAAGTACAATCGGGTTTTTAGGCTCTAAAATCATCCCTAACAGCTGTTAAACAAACTAGGGTTCGTACCCTCTTTTTATTCTAAAGTTACACACTCAAAACCCTAAATTCGGGTTTGTATATATTAGAAAATCTTTGTGACGGCGTCGTGTTTTAATCGTGACGCCGTCATGAAAGAGAATATTCTAGATAATGGGCTGGGTCGTGTTCTCTGACGCCGTCTTGGAATCTCGTGACACCGTCTTGATCATCGTTGTGACGGCGTCACGTTGTATTTGTGACACCGTCTCAGCCACTATAGAGAAATTCTTGAGCCATGTTGGTGTAGGTCTTCAGTCTTGTCCGTTTCTTCTCCAAATGAGCCCAAGTCACGTGTATTTCCTCTAAATGCCTTCCAAATGCAAAATACCTGAAAAGGAACGATTAAGTACCTCTTTTGGGCATACACACACGATTTAGGGGGTTAAACGACCCTGAAAAAGTGTATAAAATGACACCTCATCAGTAAAACGTCAAAAAGGGTGTTTTAGGTGATCTTTACGTGTTTTTTGCGTTTTGTTGAAGTGTACGGAATACGTAAGTTTGAAGGGTGTGATTTATGTAAGTGTGCGATTTATGCAGTTTGTGCGATTTATGTAACCGTGCAAAATAAGTAAATCGTGCAATTTATTACAAGTGTTTGTTTCTTGTGAAATACGTGTTCTTGCGAAACAAAACTCTGCTCAATTTATGTTTGGGAACATGTATGCACTTTTTGTAATGTAATTGGTGTATGAAACAGGTTGTGTAACATTTCGTGCGAAATACGTAATTGAACAAAACAAAACTCTGTCCAATTTACATAATCCGTGTGAAACATTTCAGTGACATAAACCGTGCGAAACATTACATTGTCATGTTTTGTGCGAAACATTACATTGTCATGTTTTGTGCGAAACATTACACTGATCAGAAAAAGATTTTATTTTTCTACGGTTGGTCTTACTTTGTAAAGTCCGGCGAAATAACTTGGTATTTTCTCGGTTTTAGTTAAGATTTGTAAAATCCCGTGGAATAATAATCTTAGTCACCTTCAATAACAACTCTTTAACACAATCCTCTTTTATCACTGTTCGATTAAGTCCTTATCTTACTACAATCACTTCAAGATGTCTACCTTAGCTGAATTTATGATTGTTGTCGGTGCTGACAACCGTCCTCCTATGCTTGATAAACCATAATATGAGTCTTGGAAAAGTCGTATAGAACTCTACATCCAAGTTAAGGAACACGGACGGATCATACTTAACTCAGTTGAAAACGGTCCAATTGTCTGGCCTACTGTTGAACATGAGGATGGCACTGTTAGGCTCAAGACTTATGAAGAATTATCCGACAAAGTAATGCTTCAAGCTGATTGTGATCTCAAGGCTAACAACATTGTTCTTCAAGGTCTTCCACCAGATGTTTACTCTCTCTTCAATCATCACAAAGTTGCCAAAGACATATGGGATAGAGTTAAGCTACTTATACAAGGCACATCATTGTCAAAGCAAAAACGTAAGTGTAAGCTGTATGAAGAGTTTGATAAGTTCTCTCATGTGAAGGGTGAAACACTGCATCAGTATTACTTGCGGTTTGCTCAACTTATCAATGACATCGACATTATTCAAATGACAATGCAACCAGTTCAAGTAAATACTAAGTTTCTGAACAGCCTTCCACCAGAATAGGGTAAATTTGTGACTGGTGTTAAGTTAGCTAGAGATTTGCATACGTCAAACTATGATCAACTTTATGCATATCTTTAACAACACGAGGCACATGCAATGAAGTTCGCTTAATGCGTGAAAGATTTCTAGACCCACTTGCCTTAGTTGCCAACTATCATCAACCACCATCTCACTCAACAACTATCATTCTTAGTACATCACTCTTCAGTATCAACAACAACTTTCACCTCCTATTCAACTGTTGTTCTATCCTCCAACATAGTAGAATCCTTATGTGCATCATTATCCACAATAATACCCAACTACTTATCCAACTAACCTAAGCCACACTCAACCTTTTGTTCCTCAAAATGCATATCCACCTTAGATAATTCCACAACCACCTCAACCTGAGTTTCCCCAAATAGACCCAGGTCTTGCTGTTCCAACATTCCTTCCTGGTGATGACCCAATTGCTTATATGAATAAAGCAATACAATTTTTGTCATCTGTGTTTACACCACGTTATCCCTCAACCAACAATCAACTCAGATCTTCTTCTAATCTGAGGAATCACGCCACTGTTCAAGATGGTAAAGTCACTGTTCAGCAAGTTCAAGGAAGACAAGGTCAGAATGTTTGTTGTTTCAGGTTTCTTTAAAAGGGAATGCTTTAGGTTCAAGGGGAAATACATCATGTCAAGTAAAGGTTATCAAGTGTTATAATTGTTAAGGGGAAGGGCATATGGCTAGATAGTGTACTCAGCAAAAGCGAAAAAGGGATGTTGCATGGTTTAAGGAGAAAGTATTGCTAGTTCAAGCACAGGCTGAGGGTAAAAAATTAGATGAGGAGCAATAAGCATTTCTAGCAGGAGTTGCAGATGGTCAAGTTGCTCAGACAATCACACACAATGCAGCTTTCCAGACTAAAGATCTAGATGCTTATGATTCCAACTATGATGATATCTTTTCAGCCAAAGCGGTTCTTATGGCCAATCTCTCAAGTTTTGATTCAAATGTTCTTTCTGAGGTACCATATTCTGACACTTTTCAAAATGATATGATGAATCAAAGTGTGCAGGAATTGTAGTATTTTGAACAAACACCTATTGTCAATTATCCAGATAATGAGATAACAAGTGATAGTAATATCATTCCTTATTCTCAATATCTGGAAGAAACGCAACATGCGATTGCTCAAATACTAACACTTCTGCACAACAAAATTCCATGATATTATCCATGTTTGAACAAATGTCTAATCATGCAACTAATTGAGATAAGGCTAATAATAAAAGTAAGATTGTTAATGAATCCTTAACTGCTGAGCTTGAAAGATATAAGGAACGAGTCAAAATTCTTGAACAAAGATTTAATGTTGATTTAAGTAGTCATGAAAAGTTTATTGATTCACAAATGGATGACATGATTCGAATGAGAAATACCAAATTTGCTGCATTTGAAACGGAGGTTGATATACTTAAACGGGCTCTTTCTAAACATGTCAAAGAAAAGGAATCCTTATTAACAACTCTCAATGGTTTTAAAACGGAATTCAAACAAAAAGAATCTAAATCTATTGACAAAGAGATTGTTTTAGAAAATAAAAATAAAAAATTGGAAAACATTGTCTATAAGTTGTATCAATCTACGCAAGCCATGCACATGTTAACAAAGCCATAGTTTTTTTATGATAACACACATAAACAAGCTCTTGGATATCAAAATCCCTTTTATCTGAAACGAGCTCAGTGGATTAAGCCAATCTTGTATGATGGTAATGTGCTATCTAAAACACATGATGTTCTTTCTGTGGTAGATGAAGAAGAGACTTTGATTTTAGCTGAAGAGAGTCGATTAAAAATGGTTGAAAAACTAAATGATCCAATCATGAAGAAAGAGAAAATTAATATTACTCCGATTAATTATTCCGAGTTAAATAATTTATCTGAAGATTTTGGAAAATGTTTTGTTCCACAAAAAGAACTGTCTACAGAGCAAATGTTTTTGTTACAAAGTTCTAACAAGAACTCTGAAGAACCTAGTACTTCAAATACACTTGTCAAAATTGAGGTTCCAAGCGAACTTACAAAAGTAAGTTTGGTACACAAAAGTCTTAAAAAACTTAGATTTCATCTTGCTAGTTTTGACAAAGTGGTAAAAATAAGAACCACACCTAATGCTATCACTGAGGGGTCGTGAGGCTTTGAACATACCAAAAAGGTTTTTCTAACCAAAATAATTCCAGGGTTAAACAAGTTAAAATATTTTTTTGAAGAGTTTGACAAAGGTCTTCATGATGAAATTACTAAAGTATAAACAGTTTTCACCCAAATGGAAGCAGCTGTGGAACAATGCTCTGTCGGCAGGAAATGTTATGACATTCAACAGAAAAAATTTTTGATTGAAAATGATTGACTCTTAGATAAAATCATATCTTAAGAAATTATGAATATTGTGTTGAATTCTTCTATTATCATTAGTGATTCTGAGAAAAAGAACAAGGATTCTGTGGATACATGCAATAAGTGTCTGGAACTTGAACCTAAGCTTGTTAAAAAGAACAATGTCTATATTAAACTTTCGAAACAATTTTCAAACCTTGAACAACGTTGCATTTCTCTTGAAGTTTCCATGCAACTAAATAAATAAAATTTTCAAAAAGACAAATCAAGTCATAATCAAAATAATCCTGAAATTCAAGAATATTTTGAACAAAATAATTTGAAAGCTCAGCTAAAAGCAAAGGACATTGTCAAGGGCAAACTAAAGGAAACAATTCATTTGTTAAGAGAAAATGTGAATCCCGCTAAAGTGAAACAGGACATTGATGAGATTGAAACAATAAACATTGAATTAGAGCATAGTGTGGCAAAATTACTGTCTGAAAATGAGAAATTATATAAAGAAAAAAAGCATTTGAAAAATAATTACAAAGAACTTTATGATTCAATTAAACCGACACGTGTTCATGAAAAAGAACAGTGTGCCTCTTTAATTGCTAATCTAAATTCTAAGTCTATGGAAAATGCAGATTTGAAAGCTCAAATTAAAGAAAAGGTTTTTGCTAACGCATCATTAAAAAATGAATTAAGGAAACTTAAAGGAAAGATTGTCATTGGCATTGTTGTTTCAAAACCTCATGCCACTACTATTGCTCCAGGAATGTTCAAGCTTGATTTAGAATCATTAGCTCCAAAAGTCTTGAAAAATAAGGATGCACATCTAGACTATATTAAGCATTCTAGGGAACATGCAGACACTCTTCAGGAAATAGTCAAAAGCGCTAGAGCATTAAGCCCTTTAGATAGTAACTTAGAATCGGCCTGTAAGTATGTTTAAAGAATTCAAGAAGTATTAGTCTATGTTAGAGATACATGCCCTTGTTTAACAAGACCTAGTGAGAAATTAGTTGCTGTCACACCAAAAAAAATGACAAGAAAGTTAGATCTGCTGACCCTGTCACATCTTCAAGCAACACTCAGAAACAGGTTGATTCCCACAAACCAAAAGACTCTAACCAAGCCTTGTTGCATTCTACAGGAGTAATCGGTTCTACTGGTGCTAGCGGATCAAAGCCTATAGGCAATACAAAAAATAATAGGATCTCAAAATCATCAAGTAGCAACAAGACCAATAAAGTAGAAGACCAATCTAGGAGCGTTAAGTCTAGGAAGAATAAAAAGAATCGTGTTACCAAAACTGAATGTAATTCTTATGTTATGCAATCTATGTTAAATGCGAATTCTAAATCTGTTTGTGCTATCTGTAATGAATGTTTGTTTGATGCAAATCATGATAAATATGTTCTTGATTATGTTCATGATGTGAATGTGTTGTCTAAATCTAAACCTGCTAAGCGTAAAAATAAGAAGCAGATATGGAAACCTACGGGTAAAGTGTACACTAAAATTGGTTATAAATGGAAACCTACAGGACGTACTTTCACTATAGTAGCAAATAAGTGCCCTTTAACTAGGTTCACCTCCACTAAAGTAGTGCCTCTTAAGGAAACAACTACCAAATCAGTTCTTACACCAATTCAAGGAATTATAGTTTACAGTAAGAGACCCAAAGCACCAAAATTTGTAGGTTCAGGTAGCAAATCTAAGATTATAGAATCTAGCATTTCTAGCACCTTGGACCCCACTCAATATGGGGGATCTACTATTTCTAATGTTCCATCTTCTTCTCTTATCGATTGCAGGTTGTCCAAATTGTTTTGTGGTATTTGGACTCCGGATGCTCCAAGTATTGACCGAAAACCGCTCTTAGCTCACCAATTTCATCGACCAATTTCTTGGTACCGTCAAGTTCGATAATGATCCGATTGCTAAGATAATGGGTTACGGTGATTATCAGATGGGGATTGTTACCATTTCTAGGGTTTACTATGTTAAGGGACTCAGGCATAATCTATTCTTTATTGGTCAATTCTGTGACTCGGATCTTGAAGTGGTTTTTCATAAACACACATGTTTTGTTCGCAATCCTAAAGGTGTTGACCAACTCACGGGATCTCGAGAAACTAATTTGTATACATTGTCCATTGGCGATATGATGAAGTCTTCTCCAATTTGTCTCTTGTCAAAGGCTTCTAAGACTAAGTCTTGGTTATGGCACCGACGTTTGTCACACTTAAACTTTGGCACCAGTAATCAATTGGCTAAACAAGGTCTTGTGAGAGGTCTCCCTAAACTGAAATTTGAAAAAGATCACTTGTGTTCTGCATGTTCGTTGGGTAAAAGCAAGAAACAATCTCATAAACCAAAATCTGAAGACACCAACCAAGAAAAACTTTATCTTCTGCATATGGATCTTTGTGACCTAATGTGTGTCGAAAGTATTAATTGGAAGAAATATATTCTAGTAATTGTTGATGATTATTCTCAGTTTACATAGTTTAAGTTCTTAAGATCGAAAGATGAAGCTCTAGAGTTCATCATCAAGTTTTTGAAAATGATACAAGTTCGTTTAAATGCAACTATCAGGAATATTCGCACAGATAATGGTACAAAATTTGTCAATCAAACTCTGTGTAGCTATTATAAAGATGTCGGTATCTCTCATGAAACATCTGTGGCGCGTACTCTACAACAAAATGGCGCTGTCGAAAGACAAAATCGGACCTTAGTAGAGGTTGCTCGCACCATGTTGATTTATGCTAAAGCTCCATTATTTATGTAAGCAGAAGTAGTTGCCATAACTTGTTACACCTAAAACTGTTCCCTAATACGTCTTCTTCATGGCAAAACATCATATGAGCTCCTGCATGACAAAAAACCAGATCTTTCATATCTTTATGTATTTGGTTCACTATGTTATCCAACTAATGCGAAGATTTAGGCAAAATAAAAGCTAAAGCTGATGTTGGTATTTTCATTGGATATGCTCCCGCAAAGAAGGCTTACCAGAATTACAACCGACGTACCAGATGAATTATGGAAACAATACATGTAGACTTTGATGAGTTGACAGTGATGGCTTTTGAACAATTTAGTTTAGGACCCGAGCCTTAACTCTTGACTCCTAGAATACTCAGTTCATGACTCGTGCCAAACCTTCTTTCTCCAACATCGTATGTCCCACCAACAAAGAAGCATTGGGATACTTTGTTTCAACCAATGTTTGATGAGTACTTCAATCCTCCATCTAGTGTTGCTTCTCTAGTTCCCGTAGTTGCTGCTCTAGTTCCCGCTGATTCAACCGGTTCACCTTCCTCAACTTTAGTTGATCAAGATGCACCATCTCTAAGTACTTCACAAACCCCTCAAGCATCATAATCCCCAGTTGCTTCTCCCGGTGTTGTAGAAGAGTTTCATGATATTGAAGTTGCATACTTAGATAATAATTCCTATTTTGGTATTCCAATTCCAGAACCAAGTTCTAAAGAATCCTCTTCTCAAGTTGTTATTCCAAATAATGTGCACTCAGTTAATTATCCACCTAAACACATAAGTAAATGGACCAAAGATCATTCGATTGATAATGTAATTGGTGATCCTTCTAGACCTGTCTCCACTTGACATCAACTACAAACTGAAGCCCTGTTCTGTTATTTTGATGCTTTCCTTTCTTCCGTTGAACCCAAGAGTTATAAAAAAGCATTGACAAAATCCTGCTAGATTGAAGCCATGCAAGAAAAACTCAATGAGTTTGAACGTCTTGAAGTTTGGGAGCTTATACCTCATCCGAATCATGTTATGATTATCACCTTAAAGTGGATATACAAGGTTAAATTAGACGAACTAGGAGGTGTGTTGAAAAACAAAGGTAGGTTGGTAGCGAGTGGATGTTGTCAGAAAGAAGGCATGGACTTTGAAGAATCCTTTGATCCAGTTGTACGACTTGAGGCCATCCGTATATTTATTGCATTCGTTGCTCATATGAACATGATCGTCTATCAAATGGATGTAAAGACCGTGTTCTTAAATGGCACACTACGTGAGGAGGTCTATGTTAGTCAACCAGACGGGTTTGTAGACCCAGAGAATATCAACCATGTGTATAAGCTGAAGAAAGCTCTTTATGGGTTAAAACAAGCTCCATGGGCTTGGTATGATTTGCTCTTATCGTTTCTACTCTCCCAGAAGTTCTCCAAAGGAACCGTTGATCTAATATTGTTCATTAGGAGAGAAAGCAAAGACATCTTATTGGTATAGATTTATGTCGATGATATTATATTTTCCTCCACTAAACCTGATCTTTGTGAATCATTTTCTGAAATAATGTGTTCAAAATTCAAGATGTCGATGATGGGCAAACTATCATTTTTCTTAGGACTTCAGATTTCTTAGAGTCCCAGAGGCATCTTTTTAAACCAATCCAAATTTGCTCTTGAATCACTTAAAAAATATGGTATGGAAACCTGCGACCTAGTGGATACTTCAATGGTGGAGAAATCCAAACTGGATAAAGATCCACAAAGGAAAGCTGTTGATCCTAATCGTGAAATGATTGGCACCCTTATGTATCTCATATCCAGTAGACCAGGCCTTCAATTTGTTGTATGCATGTGTGCCCGGTATCAGGCAAAGCCTACCGAAAGCACTTACATGCAGTTAAGCGAATCTTTCAATACCTAAGAGGAACCATTAACTCAGGTATGTGGTATTCGAAGGATTCTTGTATTGTACTAACAGCTTTTGCAGACGCTAATCATGCTGGTTGCCAAGATACCAGAAGAAGTACATCTAGAAGTATGCAGTTATTGGGTGATACATTAGTGAGGTGGTCATCAAAGAAACAGAAGTGCACCGCCATATCCAGTACAGAAGCTGAATACATTGCCTTGTCAGGATGTTGTGCTTAAATACTTTGGATGAGCTCACAATTAACTGACTATGGCCTTGGGTTCAACAAGATACCTCTATACTGCGATAACAAAAATGACATTGCTTTATGTTGTAACAACGTCCAACATTCCTGATCCAAGCATATTGACATCAGATACTATTTCATCAAAGAGCAAGTGTAAAATGGGGTGGTTGAACTGTATTTCGTCAGAACAGAATTTCAGCTGGCAGATATCTTTACCAAGGCATTGGGACGAGAACGACTTGACTTTCTTATCAACAAAAGTATGTCTCCTAAAACGCTAAAAAGTCTAGCAGACAAAGAGGACGAGTAATGGTGGTAACTCATTATGTATCCTATGTATTATATGCAAATAAAAAAAATCCAAAAAAACACAAAAACATTTTTCATTTTTCTAAAATTTTACAAAAAGAAAATAGGAAAATATAAAACTAGAAAATCAAATACAAATATATAAAACAAGAAAATACCAAAAATATGTTTTTCATGACATGCTTCTGAAAATCGATAATATTTACGGCTTTATAAATGTCATTTAATAATGATACGAAGCTGTAAATAAAGTTCGAGCAGAAGTTCAAATCGTTTTCAAATCATGTCACTGGCTTGCTATTATTTCAAATAGCAACCCTGTTTTTAACTTAAAGGCAAGTATTTCGCCAAAAAGAAAACTTGACCTTACAACGGGAACTTCAGTTCTCGGGTATGAATTACTTTATATACATACAAAGGCTTGTGTATACTTTGCTACACAAACTGTGCTATCTAATCAAATAAGTGTAAGTGTCAGTGCATTAATTTTATGTCAAACGAGAGAAATCTTGTTTTTATTGGTGTTGTATTTCAAAAATAATTAATCATCTTAGTTTTTTTTAAAGAATTTTTTATCACTCAAACAATGTCTACAACTCTTTAAATAGAAAACGGGACATTATTTGAATGGGATAAATTTTCAAATTCTTTCAAAGTCATCTCGGAATAAAAGGAAAAGCTTTTTAACAATAACGGATCATCAATCAAAGGGGAGTTAATGTATTTGTAACTCAATTGGTCTTAAGATGTTATTTGTTTCAACTTTTATGGATTAAATTGAAAAATCTAGGAATTAGAAACTAAGTTTGCAACTTAAGGGACTTAAGGTGCCATATCTATAAAATGTTTAGACTTAATATTAAGTTTAAAAAGAAAATAGAATGAGTTATAAACCAAAAGGGCCGATTCAGCCCATTCTTAAAACTTGGCCGATTATAATCCTTTTACATACAAATCGCACACATGTACACCTTTACACAAATTCAAACACACCTCATTCTCTCTCAATCATATTTCACACGCATCAAAGACTAAAATCAAAACTTGTTTTCAAGGCTCAAGGTACCTTCAAATGCGTTTATAAACCCTTTAACATTACTTTGGTAAGAAGAATTAGATTAAAACTCCTTTTTGCACTCGAAAATAAATAGTAATCGATTTAGGGTTCATAAAAATAAAAGTTGAGAATTCTTCTAATTAGTTTAGGGGTTTTGCTTGTTAGGATGCCTAGAACACTCGCCTAAATAACTTTTGTATATCTCCGATTCATGTGTGAGTTAGGTCGATTCTTTTGAGTTGAATGGTGCGAAACATGTACTACTTGCGCGTTTGTTTGTGGGTTTGTGGGTTTTAGTTGGATACTTGCTCTTTTATCCCTTTGGATACATATGTTTAGTCTTATAGGATCTCTTTTGCTTGGAAAATTATTTCCTAGGTGCGTGAATACTCAAATGGGTATAAGATTGCTCGTGTGAAATACTAAGTGTGTTAGTAATGTGTTAAGAGTCCCTTAAGTCATGTTATATTCTTCTTAAGTGGTCTCTTATTCCGTTTAAGTTGTGTTTCTTCTTTGTTTGTGCTTGAAAAATTGGTTAAATGAGCTCGAATGTTGTTCAGAGTTAATAGAATTGATTTTGTGATTTTCTTGTTTGATTTGTGAAATATGTGATAAAATCTTAAAGTTTTTTAATTGGTAAAACTTATGTTACGATATTTAAAGCATGCAAAATATGTAATGTATGAACCTTATGAAATATGTTAGGGCTATTATGTGCAAAATATGTATGAACTGTCTTGTGCAAAATATGTTTGTCTATACTGTATGAAACATGTTCTATACTCTATGCGAAACATGTACAAACTATGCGAAATATGACAGGTTACACAAACCATGTGAAATATGACAAATTTATGAAAAGAAACTCTGACCAAATTTTTTAAATTTTTGTAAAACTTGCTTGTTATGTTATAATACATCTTTTGCCATGATTGTTTGTGTGTTAATTAATCTCTAATTGAAAATTTGACTTAGGATCACTTTAACTTGTCGTGTTGACTTTATTCATAGAGTTGACCTTGACCATTGACCTTAGTTAACTTTATACATAGAGTGCATTAATACGGACATAATTGCATGAAATATAATCATAGTCTACAATCAATTAAATCATCAAGGATAATCAATTTAAACAGTAAAGTATATATGTTGTGTATATGAACTGTATTGGTTAATTCTTAAGTAGAATCATGAATCAAGAAAAAATTTGTCAAGTTACTACTCGTGATGAAAAATGGGTTCCAGCTAAGGAAAGAGTCAAAATCAGTACCACCAATGTTAGACTGGAGACTACTATACCACAGAAGGAAGATACTTTTTAAGTTATCATTGATGTGATCAAGAATTCTACCTGCTACAAGGCATTTACCGTCTCTGCTGAAGTCCTTAAAATTTTTATGCAGCATTTTTGGTACACTATTAAGAAGGTCTCAGGCACAAACTCTTATGAGTTTCTTTTAGCTAACAAAAAGTGCTTGGTAGACGCTGAAGTGTTTCGAAAGATTCTTGACATCTGTCCAAGAGTTCAAGGTGTTGACTTTGCTGAAGTACCAGATGATGAGACTACTCTTACTTTCCTCCTTGATCTTGGTTATAAAGGTCTACTACACAAGCATCCTAGCATGTATGTGGACCACATGCATCAACCATAAAGAACTTTGGTTTCTATTATCAACAAGTGTCTTTCCGACAAAGCTGCAAGCAATGACAGATTGATGAAATCCAGGATTGACATCCTTTAGGGAATGTTCTACAAGGAAAATGTTGATTACCCTGAATTGATTTGGGAAGACTTTGCATTCCAAATTGACTACAGGTAGATGAAGAAAGGCAGACGTGAAAACATGCCTTACCCTAGGTTTACCAAAATCATTATCAATCACTTCCTCCCCAAACATCAATCCCTTACCAAGCTACAGTACTTGCACCTACACAATTAAAGATGACGTTGTTGTAAGCAGATTGAAATTTGTATGAATTGGCGAAGACTTTTAGAAATATAGACTTCCCATTCCTAAGACTATGCTGACTGAAGAGATTAAGCAATCAGAGTCTTATCAGATGTTCATTAAATATTTCACTGATCAAATTCCTCCCAAAAAGAGCAAAGGTAAAGGTTCATAAGAAAAGAAGACTGCAGATACTTTTGAGGCAGATGTTGATGTGTTTTAGGAATCTGACTCTGAACCTGCTAGAAAATGAACAGGAAGTAAGAGAGTGATTAAGAAGAAAGTCTCAATCTCTGCAGATGATAACATCATTCCTGAACCAGACATTTCTTTGGAGTTAGGAAAATCTATTAGGTTAATAGAAGCTGCAGAAGAGGAAGCAACAAGGCAAGTCCATGCTACTCATGAAAGGATTATGAATGAATCTGACCCAGAGCCTGCTAAAAGAAGATCGTCGGCCATTGCTTTTAGAGATACTTCCAGTGTGTCAAAGAATAAGTCTCATGATCCGTCTCAGAAGCTCAAGGGTGTTCAAACTTTAACTCCTGAAGAATAACTTGCTGCTGACACAATAAAAGCACTCAAAGAAAGTAAGAAAACAAGTAGAAGACAACCAGGTACTAAAGGCTCAGGTGAAAGAACTGGTGTTTCACCAGGGGTTCCTGATGAGTCCACAGTCGTCCCTGCTACCTCAAGTCAAGGAACTGGTACTAAGCTAGGGGTTCTCGATGAGGAAAAAGTTACTTCTGAAGTAAATGTTATACTTGATTGGGGATCAAAACAAGAGAATAAATACTCTAAAGAAGGTGATGATGAAAATATTGAATGGGTGGACACTGATGAAGAGTAAGAGAAGGATTATGACGATGATGACAAAATTATCGATCTTAAAAAGGCAGACGATAAAGAAACCGACGATGAATTTGTGCATAGTAAAGAAAATGTACAAGACGATAATAAAGAAACTGATGATGAGTTAGTACATGCCGATGAACAAGTGAATGACGATGAGGATGAAGAGATGACAAATGATGAAGATGCTGACACAGGGAACGGTGATGAAGAAATAACTGATACGGCAAAGGTAGATGCTGAAAAGACAGAAGTGGTAAAGGATGATATCAAGAAACCTGAACTTCCTCCAACAAGCTCAAGCTTATCTGTATCTTTAGGTTTCGGTAACTAAATTCTTAATCTTTCTTCTGATACTTTTTTAATTGGTACTGTTAAGGATACTACAGATGCTGAGATCAACTCTTTATTGGATGTTTAAATTCAACAAGAGATACCACATATCCAGTCTCCATCCGTACTTACTATACCTGTTTCTGTGATTTCTAAGCCCTTAATCGTCACACCTATACTCGAGACTCCTTCAGTAGCTCCTGTAATAACAACTCTTTTACCCCCTCCATCTGTCTCCGCCATATTACCTGTACTACTACAATCAACAATACTAATCCCTACACTACCAATCATCACTGAAGCTCCATCTGTTACAACGATTCTAGATCCACTCCATGTTGTTATTCAAAGAGTATTTGTCCTGGAGAAAGATGTTCAAGAGTTAAAAGAGGCTGACAATACTATAACAGTCTGTGCTTCACTTAAATCTGAAATACCTTTAGTTAATGCATTTCTTGGATCCAATTTGGGAGATGCACTTCAAAAGGTGCTTCAGAAACATACAGAAGAACTAATACAGAAGTATCCTCGGCAAGTTAACTACAAGGAAATGATTGAAGAGTCCGTGCAAGCAAATATTATTAATGAGGTCAAAAATCAATTGCCAAAGTTTCTACCCAAGGTAATTTCTGACTCTCTACTCTGATGATTCAAAGCATGGTAAAGAATGCTCTTGATAAGACTCCACTCCCTTTAGCTCAATCCTCCTCTCAAGCTTCATCTTCTTTCAAAGCAGCAGAGTCATTGTCTGAATATGATCTGAAGACGATTCTCTTTGACAAGATGGACAAAAACCGCTCCTATCTTATAACAACCCGTAATTTTCATCAATGTAAATATCCATTTACTAAGTTAAATGCAATGTACTATCTATCTATTATATATGAACCACCTTTTTATAAGGAAATTCTTTCGCTTTATTACATTACTTGCATAACTAAAGTTAACAAGCTCACGCAACCTACCTATGCCATCTATATCTATGTTTATATCATATAAACATCCTAATATGTCAAGTCAATATCTTAATATCATTTTTACAAAGTACATTACTCATATAATGTACCATTTGCAACATTATATCAAAACAGGCTTTAAACATTAAACGTTTACCTTTAAACCGTAACTATATGTAATACATACATATAAAAATCAATGTACAAGCAATCAAAGCATATGTACAAGTAATATAACATCTCATTTGAAATATAAACTCCCTCCAAGTTAAAGTACAAGTCTTTTAAAGCATAATGTATAAGTCATTAATGCACGATAATCAAAATAGTCGTTTTACCTCCGTTTTCCTAAGAAACTTGTACAAACAAATAAAGTACAAGGTACAAGCAAGTCATGCACTTCATTTACATTCTATATTCATTCTAATTTCATAAGATTTCATGAAATCACACCTAGAAACTCTAACCCGAGCTAAATACTAAACCGTGACCCGTTTCTTTGTTTTTATCTGTTTTAAACCTAAACTATTACTTAAATAAGTTGTAGATACATAATTTACAATATTACAAATCATATTCCATCATTTTAATAACAATGCACAAGAATTAAATCCTAAAAAACCTAAATGAACCCTAATTCTAACCCGCGACATATTTTCTCATTTCTACCCATTTTAAACTCAAACCACTAATCAAATACTATTGTAAACTCTTAATACAAACCTTACAATCATGTTCCATCCATATAACATCAATATACACGAAATGCAAGCCAAAAACCCTAAACGAACCCTAAATCCAAACCATGACCCATTCACTTATTTTACCCATTTTAAACGCAAACCAATAAACCAAATAATGTTGTAAACACTTAAAGTAAACATTACATTCCATTTTCTAATCACTTCTATCCATTAAACATGAAAATTAAAACAAAAACCCTAACCCGTGCCCAAAACTAACCCGCGACCTTTTTTTGCTAAATTTATACCTATTTTATATGCAACCATGCGCCCACACTCCTAAATGATCCTCCTACTTCAGAAATAAGCAGCACACAAGCACCTTAACCCATCCCTTGCTCCCCAAGTTGCCTTGTCACCTCCTTTCTTACCTATTTCCACCCGCGGCTGAAACAACACCACATCACCTCTTTAAAACTTTGCCAATACTCATCCTAGCTCTACATACTCATATCCTAGACCTCCTTACTCATCCCTTCTAAATATTAGACACCTTTCACTTCTAAACTTGCACACCAAGTCCAATTCGACTATAAATAGGGACGCATAACCCTCATTCAAACTCACACCTTCCATTCTTTCTCTCTAATCATCAATGGCAGCAAAGTTCTAATCAAAGAGGTCCTAAGAAGTCCCAAGTGCAGAAATCAAGTGAAGAATTCAAGCCTTGAAGCCCCAAGACCTCATTTTTAGGCGTACGAGTGGAATTCGACCCATTTCAACCCATTCTTGATCAATAAGCTCAAACCAAGGTTCTATGATCTTAAATTCTACTCCTATACTCTTATTAAGGTCTCATGATAATATTTATACACTTGTTAAAGAATCTAAGCTCCAAAAAAACCATGCATTTTCTCTTTTTGATCCAAAACCGTACCCCTAGAACCCTAAATTCTATGTTTTTCATTAATCTAAAAGCTATTATGGTAAAATATTGTTATAATCTATCTTAATTAATGTTATTATAACCACTTTATCAAGTCTTGAAGGAATTTGAATTAAAAACCTACGCGTTTTCGTTATAAAACCCTAATTCGACCCGTTTTGATTTCTAGCTTAACGAATCATTAATCTGAACTTTCGTTACGTTAAAACATCTTATTTTAGCTTATATTAATAAGCTATAACCTGCAAATATCATTTGGAGTCTTAAATATAGCTTGCATGCAAATTAGGACTAATTTTGTAATGATTTTCATGCAAAGGGGTATATATTGTAACTTTTTGAAATTACTAAGTACAAGGGCTGAAAATGTCATTTTATTAAAGTTATAACATCAAGGGTATGTTTTGCCAAGTTTTAAAGTTAAAGGATTACTTAATATATACTTTATATATTAAAAGGACTAGTTTTGCAAATATTTATAAATCAAGGGTATATATTGTCAAATTGATATTCTATATAAAATAATACATTTTTATAAATATTAAAACCTTATTGTATCTCATTACTAGGGAAATTCATGTGAGGGGTACCATTTGGGTATTTGTTTTGACGAGTTTGCTGTGTTTACGATTTAAAGTGCCTTGACTCCTCAAACAATACTGCGTGACCTCTAGATTATGATTGCCCGAACAGTGATGCAATACTTTGTTGGGAAATATATTGTAAAAGACCTAATACTGGTAGTATAACAATTAAGTCTGGTAGTATTAGTTAGTTCTGGCAGTACTAAGTTAAGTCTGGCAGTACTATAGTTAATATTGAGATAGTGGCAGTACTATAGTTAGTACTGGTCGTATTTAGTTAGTCTATTTATGTAATATAATAGAGGTAATAGTTATCTTAGAGATATTTTAGGAGATATCTTAGGAAAGGATATGCATTATCCTTTCACACGTTTTGTAAAGCGTTCTAGGGTTTCCTTGGTGTATAAAAGGAACCCTACGGCATAGAGTTTGAGATATAACAAATAGAAGCATTGAAGCTTAATAGAAATCAATAGCAAAGTTAGTATTATATTCTTCTTAATACTTGTGTTAAGATTCCGCATTAACATTTGATATTCATAGTCAGTGTCTCTCACATAGTTGATTTGGTTTTATTCAAGTTAGCTATTGTCTTACAAAGGCTATATAGACCCAACACAAGGACCTACAAGTGGTATCAGAGCTAATAGAGGGACTCTGAGTAAGAAGAATCACTAGAACCACAAACAAACACTCTCTTCAGATCTTTACAAAATGTCTCAACCTGCTAATGATGAGTTCTCTCAACATCTCAATGATGATGAAGCATCAAACCATGAAGATGCATCAGACATTGGTGCTGCACCTAAACAACAACAACAGGTGATTCCTCAAACAACAGCTATCTCAAATATCTAACTCCTAATTCTAAAGAAGGAAGAGTATGATATATGGGCGATGGAGATGGAGCATTACCTTGAGTACATTGATAATGATGTTTAGAAGGTAATACAGAATGGAAACTCCAAGAAGATAATTTCAACTGGAAAGGATGGTGTTATTCGACTACTTCCACTAGTCACTGCTGCAGAAATTCAAGCTGTTGAAAAGGAAAGGAAGGCTAAGAATATCTTGCTTATGGCCATTCCCAAGGAACATATGAGAAGATTTCATGGAGTGGATGATGCAAAAGAAATCTGGGAAGCCATCAGAACTAGGTTTGGCGGTAATGCAAATTCAAAGAAAATGCAAAAGGCTGTTTTCAAACAACAGTTTGAAGCATTTACAATATCCAGTTCAGAAGGGTTAGAAAAGGGATATGACAGATTCTAACAATTAATTTCTTTGGAAGCTCATGGTGCTGAAGTATTAACTGAGGATGCAAATCATAAGTTTCTTAGGTCTTTGCCCCCAGCATGGTCCAATCTGGCAATGACTATGAGAACTAAACCAGATGTTGATACTTTATCTATTGATGATTTGTATAATAACCTTAGGGTTTTTGAGCAGGAAATCCAAGGTGCCTTAAAAACATCTTCAAGTGCTCAAAATGTTGCTTTTGTTTCGCAAAGCAAAAGTAGCACTAATAAGGTTAAGTCTGGTTTTACTGGTGCCTACAGTACTTGCACTCCTTCTACTTCTTCAACCAATATTCCTGAAAAAGAAGCTCTTGCTGGTTTTGCTGATGAAGTTATTTATTCCCTCTTTGCTAAACAATCAGAGGACTGGGACTTGCTTCATGAAGACCTGGAACAAATTAATGACTTAAACATTGAAGAGATGGACATAAACTGGAAGATAGCAATGATTGCTATTCGAATGAAGAAGTTCTATAAGAAAACAAGAAGGAAAGTTCGTGTTGATGGAAAAACACCTATTGGTTTTGACAAAAAGAAGCTTGAATGCTTCAATTATCACAACACTGGTCACTTTGCTAGGGAATGTACAACAAAGGGGACACATGATGGAAAGAAGAAGAGAGACTCATTTTATCAACACCAAGAAGCTGGAAAGCAAGAGAAGAATCAGATGGGCTTGCTGACAATGGATGATGGTATTGTCAATTGGGGAGAACATACTGAAGATGAAGAGACAAATCATGCACTCATGGCTATCAGCTCCAGTAGTGAGGTATCTTTATGTTCTAAAACTTGCATTGATTCATACAATACCCTTAAAACACTGTGTGATAAACAAATGAATCGGTTAGGTGATCAAGAAGCACAAATACTTTCCTATAGTCAAGCTGTTAAGAAACTAGAAGCTCAACTTGTTACTTTTCAAAAACATCAACTTTCTCTAAATGAAAAGCTTACATTTCAGTCAAATGAAATATATAAAAAAGATGAAAAGCTTAAAAAATATAGGAGAATTGGAATGAAAGCTGTAAAAGAAAAGGAACAATTGCAGAAAACATTAGATTCATGGAAAGATTCTTCCAAGAATCTTTGGAGATTAATTAATTCTGGCATGAGTTCAAATAGTAAAGTTGGCTTAGGGTATGAAATACAATCAAACAATGAGGTTCTAAGTTATGAGGAAGAAATGAATTTTTCTGTTTTTAATTGTTCAGAAGAGGACTCAGTTGGAAAACCTTTGTACAGTAGATTTATAAAAACTAATGATTTTAAAGGTGTTCCACATCCCTTAAGTGGAGATTATACTCCTACACCACAAGAAGAAATTGATGAGTCTTTATATGTTTATGGTAAAAAGGGACCTCAAGAGCCTGAACCCAGTGTATCAGATGATAGATCCAGTGAATATTCTACCTGTCAATCTAATGACAGTGCAGGATCTATTGGAACTTCCTCTGAACATTCTGTTGATCCTGAATCTGAGATTTCAAGAGTACCTCCAGAAGTGTATGTGTCTACACCTATAACAACAAATGAAAAAGGTGTGTCTGCTTCAAAATCAAAAGAGGTTGAACCTAGTTGTGTTTCACACATAAAAACTCCTAGGCAACCAATCAAAGATCAAGCAACACCTAAAGTTAACAGGAAGAATTGGAATGCTATGATGGAAAGAGAACTAGGGGAAGGTTACTCTTTCATAAAGAAGAAATATTTTGTTTGTAGTAGTCTAAGTCATTTGATTAAAGATTGTGACTATTATGAAAAGAAAATGGCAAGAGAGGCTGAGGTTAAGAAACAAAGGGTTTGTAATACTGGTAACATGATGGCAAAACCAGTATGGACTAATACCAACAGGATTAATCATGCTAATCAATTTGTTCCTAGACCAGTACAACTTAATACTGGTAGGCCAAACATTAATTCTGTTAGGACTAATATTAATACTGGTAGGACAAATATTAATTCTGTTAGGCCTAGAGTTAATACTGTTAATACTAATGTTAATACTGTTAGATTTAGACAGCCAGTACCTACCAGGACATCAAACAGTTTTAGTCCTAAAAGACCACAGGTGAATCAATTTAATCAAAGAAGGCATTTTTCTAAATCACATTCATCTGTAAGAAGACCCTTTGCAAAAACAGCTTTATTTAATAAGCTTGATCTCCTCAGGTTTATTTTTCCTAGGGATTTAAGTATTGTTAGAATTTTTAGAGTCATTTAAGATTTTTTTAATCAATTATTTTTATTAAAAAAATTTAAAAAATCATAAAAAATAGAAAAATAATCAAAAAAATAGAAATCTTTTTTAGAAAATTTTCTTTTATCATTTAGAACATAGGAAAATTAGTTTTACTCTCGTTGGTTTATTTTTGAGCATTTTAGCTTTTAGGGCTCGGTTTTCGATTCCCGTTATTCGTTTTTGTGATTTCTTTCAAATTTTATCGTTAAGTTTGTCAAAATTTTTTGTAAATCCTTTATTTACTCATAAAATTAGATTATTAATTCAAATTTGTCAGGTTAAGGTACTAATTAGGGTTTATTGTTGTCATTTCCGTTTTTTTTCGTGCCGCATGTTTAGTTAATTTTACTTGCATTTAAATTGTTTTAAAAAATTAGTTTTAGTCTTAGAAAAACAATCAAAAAGTTTGAAAATCATACATAACATTGTCCAAACTATTGAGGTAGCAATTCACATTTCTTTGGGATACGACCCGGTAATCACTTACCGGTTAAAAAACGTATTATGTTTATAAATTTTTTGTGTTTAAATTGCATTTAACTTTTGCCCTCAAGGATTATTTGTAATATTTCTATAAAAACTACTTGATATATTATCAAATACTGAAAATTGAGATTTACCAATCAATTTTTGGCGCCGTTGCCGGAGTTTTGTGTTACGATTCTCTCGTTTGAAGTTTGTTGATTGTGTTTTGAAGAACCTTTCGTTTTCGAAAGTTACGTTTTTAAGAAAATCAAAAATATAAAAAAAAGTATATATATTAAAAATAAAAAGTAAAAAAATATTTTTCTTTTCTTTTTAGTATAAATAGAAGATTAAAAACAAAAATACAAAAATATTGTTCATATCAATTTTTAATAATCAACAAATTTGGTAAAATAACACCAACAAATAATACCTTCAATTGATGTATAATCAATAATAATTCCCACTCGAATCAAGAGATTCAAAGAAATTGCCATTTGGTTCTCATTTACGAAATAACTGCTCACCTTAAAAAGTACATTATTTTTTAAGAGCTCCCGTGAAGAAAATTTGATTATTTTGGTTTAAGTTTTCTTCCGTTTATCGTTTAAAATAGATTGGTAATAAATTAATAAAATAAAAAAATTAGTGTCCATTTTTTGTTATTATTTTTAAAATTTCTTTTCTCTACTTGATCAGTGCACTCATTCTCAACCCCCAACCGAAACCGTCAAACTAACAAGCCCAACCGCTGTTGTTCAAACCATTTCATTTAGAAGAACCTTTTGTTAATCCTTCCCTAGTTCCGATGGCTGATAACCGGACTATGGCGCAATTGCTCCAAGCACCCACCGAGGGGTACGAGGATGCAATTAATTCCCAAATCAATGCTAATTTTGAGTTAAAGCATGGTTTTTTGATCAATCTTGTTCAAAACAAAAAAGTTTTTTTCAGACATGATAAAGAGGATCCACATGCTCACAATCCGTTTATTTTTTAATAAGATTACTTCAACAAATGATAAATTTTCATCCAGGAATATCCCGAGCACAGTCAATTAAGCTTATGCATTTTCCCGTTTCCTCTAAAGGTTCAGCCCGATTTGGCTAGAAAAAAGAATCTCCTCGTAATTTTGACTATGGGATGATCTTGTTTACAAAATTCATTAATCAATTCATTCCTCCTACAAAAAAAACGACACATCTCGAATGAAATCACGAGATTTCAACAAAGATTTAACGAAATCGTTTATGGATGCTTGTGAGATCGCTTTAAATGACCTTCTTCGAGGCATAGCCACATCACGGATTTTTCATAATACATCAATTAGATACGTTTTAACAATGCTTTGACTTGCTAAGAACAAGATTCCGTTGAATTCTACTGCGGGTGGAAATTTTTGGATAAAGTGCTCGTGAATTTATGAGTGTTATCTTGAGAAATTATCGAGAGTACAACCAAGGTTCGATAATTCAATAGAGAAACAAGGCAGTCGTTGCTAAAGTTAGTTCGAATTCATCTAACCCAGTATTTCACCAGATTTTGCATGCTCTTACAACCGAATGTCTCTCTGAACCTTAAGAATATATGAAGCCATGCTATCGACAAACAAAAAGCCCCAGCTCCCCTCCGTAAAAGTCGTCGAATCAGTAGTTGTGTAACGTGTGAGGTTCTCATTCTTAATAAAAAATGTCCCGCCACCGATGGCAACGTTTATCGAGACAACATTCAAGAGTACGTTTCACAAGCTGCTGCAGCCAACTTTAATCAAGGAAATTTCCAGATTCTAACTCTTCGATGGTTTCAATCAAATCCGACCTCCTGGTTATTCTCGATTCAAAACACTCAAAACCGTTTCATCAGTAATCAAGGAAATAATTTCAAACCAAAATCCAAGAAACCAATTTTAATCAAAATCGTGGAAGTAACTTCAACCAATGAACAAGTTTAACCAACCTCCGACGATTCCAGAACCCCAGTTTACCAAGCACCTACTCAACAAAAGCAGAGTGTTTCAAACCGATTTTGAGAATTATGTCAAGGCGTAATTGATGCAGTGTTTACGGAAAATTGCAAAATCAAGGCCAAGTTTACAACAACCAAATGACAAATTTTACGGAAATGCTTTCTAAAGTTCATAAAGTTCACAATACCTCTTCGTCATCGACATTCAGGTACTCTTTCAGTCGAGACCGTAACTAACCCTCACATCCCCCTCCGCGAGCCATGTTAAAGCTATCACCACACGAAGAGGAAAAAATTTGTGAAGGACCATTCGATCACTCTTATTCTACTACACGTATGTTTCTACTCTCTAAAGGATCCCGAACAAAACCCTGAGACGTCAAAGGACAAAGTTGCAAAAACCAAGTTCAGAAAGTACCTGCACAAGTCCCCAACCTCCGAGGATCAAGAATCCATTTTTTATTGAAATTCCGAAACCAAAGGCTAAGAAAACTTTTTAAGAGCCTAATTCTCCAGAGCCGGATTCATATCAACCTAAACTTCCATACCCCGAGAGGATGAAAGTGAGAGAGAAAGATACACCCAGTGCTCAGCAGCATTTTATGAAGTTGTTTTAAACAACTCCGTTTAGAAATGGTTTAAAAGATGCTCTCAATCGAAATGTCAAAATTCAACAATGGTTAAGCACTTTATTGAGAAACCAAAAGAAAGAAACTTGAAGGAAATAGCCATCACAAAACCGTAAATTTCTTAATGTTCAGCCATTATCTAGAACAAAGTCCCTGAGAAACTCGAAGATCCAGGAAAATTTTCTTATTCGTGTGCTTATAAGAACTTGATTATACTAATGCTTTAGGGCCGATTCTGAGCTAGCATAAATCTTTTGCCATCATTAATCTACAAGAAAACTTGGGCTTGGACATTGAAACCCAGCCCGAATGACACTGCGAGCTTTCTACCCGTTCATTACGCACCAAAGGGTAATAGCCGATGATGTTGTAGTTAAGTTGAAGGTTTCCTTTCTTGCTGATTTGTTGTGGTTAATTTTGAACCAGACCCAAGAGTGCCTATTATTTTAGGAGACTTTCCTTCGCACCGCAAAAGCTCACATTGATTAATATAAGAAAAATAAACTTTAAGAAGTAGAAAGTTATGAACTTGTCTTTAATTCTGAAAAAAAAAAAAAAAAAAAAAAAAAAAAAAAAAAAAAAAAAAAAAAAAAAAAAAAAAAAAAAAAAAAAAAAAAAAAAAAAAAAAAAAAACAACAATAAAAAAAAAAAAAAAAAAAAAAAAAAAAAATGTGTAGAATAGTTTTTTATGTCCATGGATAAATTGTGGGCCTGAGAAAATCAAGAATAAGCAATTTGCTCACGCTATTTCTATCATGATTTTTCGAAAGATGAGCCATTTAGTGGCAGTACCACTAATCATTCCGATTCTCTTCCTCCTAGTTCTTCTCCGGTGAAGACTAGAGATAAACTTGAGGAGTTCGCCGAAGAACTCAACACTATCTTAAAAAAGTCGTTCATGAAGAAAATTTTCAAGTTTATTCAAACCCTCGTTTTGAATTTGATGACAATTTCAACTCCAGTAACGAAAATCCTCTCTTTAATGAGATGGTAGAAGATGTCGACAAACCAGCAATATAAACGTTTAAATTCTGAATGACCATTTTTACTTATCAGCATACAATTAAGAACCTTTGTCCAGGAATAAGGTTGAAGTTTACCGATCCCAGAAGACAATATTGATGAGATCGAATGCTTTTCTAGCCATGAAGTTTTCTTCTAATTTAGAGGAAATAATTCGATTCAGAAGTAGACGTAATTTTCTTAGAATCTTGCTTAGTGATGATACACCAAATCTCGCTCCGAATGATTCCCGATCATGAACCAAAACAAAATGAATCCATCCATAATACTTCAATTACTTTTTCTCCAAGGAATGATCCTCTTCACCATGAGTTTGCCGGTGAACTTTTAACACTTCCCTATCGAGGGTTGCTAGAGAAGCAGAGGAATATCTTATCGATGACAGTGCTACTTGTGAGATCAACTTCCTAGTCACCGGAAAATCCTTCCCATTATCTCAGTATCCCCGTTGAGATAAGACCCCCTGAAGAGATCGAATATAAATTCCTCTTCCAGGATGATTTAATACCACCAGGAGTTGAAAATGGATGATTCCGAAGATGAAGATAATTCTACTTTCCTTCCTGAACATGAGTCCCCATAACCTTGATCATCAAGACAACCCATCATCTCCTCATCCTCCGCCGAACCCACACCAGACTTTTGCTAAATTTAAGCCCGATCCGGCCATGGAAGAATGATTTAACCCAAGGAGAAATTTGTTTTAATTACCATAAATGTTGAAGATTGTCAATTTCCTTCACATTCGTCATTTGGACTTTTCTCCCATTTTTCAACCTACCTCAAGGATTCTCCTGTATCCTCTCTCTCAACAGGAATGAGGATCTCGTGTTTGACCCCGGCATCTTCGTTTGGCATTTTACTTATCATAGAGCCGGTGGTGTTTTCAAAGGAAGTTTCCTAATTCCAAGTATTGCTCTCCCTAAGGAGGACGAATGAATTTGAGGGATGAGTTAAACTATGTGACTCGGTTACCAAAATCAAAGCGCTTCGTGGGAGGCCCCCCCATGTTTTTATTCCATTTTCTATTTTTCCTTTAGCTTCTAATGTTTTGAGAGGAGGCTTGTTACTCATCCATTCTTTGGTGTTTGTTTGTTTTGTACTTGTGATTGTTTGCAAATAGACCAAGCTATCAAAAGACTCTCGTGTTCGGTGTTTTGCCCGTTCACATCGAGCTTCCATCCTTTGTTGCAGTTAGTTTGGGGTAAATCTGAAATCCTTTAAGGATCATCTTATCGATTCACGGTTTATCTTGCATAATAATAAACGGCTAGATTTGCGTCGAGAAACCGCGCCTATAAACATGAGGACAATGTTTCGTATTTAGTTTGGGGAGGGAATCAATTGAATAGTGATGTTGACCATATACTTATTGTTTTGTTCTCACGTACCCTGTTTTTCCGTAAAAATAGCAAAAATTTCAAAAAATTTAAAGAAAATAAGTGTTTTTGTCATAATTTTGACTTTCTTGCTAGGTAAGAATAGGAGTAAATTTTGACCCGATCGAGCGTATTAAGCTCTAGCTTGTTCCTTTAACTTTTAGCTAAGCCTTCGCTAAATCCGCGAAGTAATGAAAAATGATATGAGTTAAGTTACGAGTAGTATGCAAACAAAGAATCTATTTTGGAAATCTTAAGAGCTCATGTATGTAACTTGTTACTTTTTCTCCCATAAGCTCTTAACCAGATTAATATACGTGCTGTTTTTGGAGATTAAACTTAAATCAACAATTTTTATGTAGTATATAGCAAAAAAAAATTAGTCAAAATTCAAATTTATTCTTGAATTTTTCAAAAAGAAGTTTTAATAAAATAAAAAGAAAAAAGAAATTAAAATGAAAAAGAATAAAATATAATAATAAACGTATGTGTGTGGGTTAATAAAAGTTTACTACCTCTTGCCGGCTCACAACCGATGTGGTAGTCTTCTAAAGAAAGCCCATAGTAAGAATAAAGATCCGAGACTGATAAAAGTTTGCTGCATCTTGCCGGCTCACAACCGATGTTGCAGCCTTCTAAAAGGTCGAGGGTTACAATTGCATAAATGTCTAAATAGTTAAATTAAATTAATAATTGACTTCTTTTTGTTAAATTCAAATATGCTTTTGCACTTTGACTATTCTATTTTATAAGCTATGAATATCCGGGAAACCTGAGAGTTTTTGAAACCTAAGGTCCGTGAGTCCCGATACTAGTCTCTGTGGGGTGTCAAAAGCCTGGTCACTTAGCCGCAAGATTGGGATGTGCCGAGACGAAAGTCGCTACATGGGATGATCTCGCCTTCAAACTCATTATTCTAAGGTGGAACGTAAAGCATAGTATGTTGCAAAAAGTTGATCCATGGTTGAAATTCAAAATAGCACACTCACTTAAGATATAATAAATGTCGGGAGTGAAAAGTTCACAAGTTGCAAATATGAGTAGTGTTAGCATCTTTACTGATATTTAGCTGTGATTTTGTTTTAAGCTTGGTTTGGATAAGTGAAAAGTCGGGGACGATGAATTTATCCTTTTTGGGGCATTCTCGGATCGAAATGCGTCTTGTTCTATGATCCCTAATAGTTATGGAAATAATGAAAGTCAAAATAATCTCAATTATATTAAAAAAAATGAAAAGTTTTAGAAAAATGGGAAAATAGGGGTGTTTTATAACTTGTGATTTCTTAAGTCCTCCACAAAAGTCTTTGCTACTTTTCAATGGTTTAGTTTGGGGAAGTTTTGAGGTATTTAGTTATAAGGCATATAAAATTGCGTGAGGACACGCAATCGCTTAGTTTGGGGAATTTTGATATGTGTGAAAACACATATCCGTTTTATATCAAAAATGGCCCTAAAAAGACAAAATTGTGCTTAAAATGCTTGAATATTGCTTGTTTTGTCTTTGTGATTGTGTAGGTGCGGATAAAGCAAAAATCATAAGAAAACGGTCAAAACCGGACAAACACGGACACGAGAACGGAAGAGCACACAAAGAGCCGGAAGTTTTCTATCAATAGTCAAACAAAGTCAACTCATGGTCAACTTCAGTCAACCTTTGGTCAACCTGGTCAAACTTACAAAATGACAAAAATTCCAAAATACCAAAATCAGTCCTTCAAGTTTACCAAAATTGCAAATTTAGTCCCTATATCAAATGGGCCTTATTTTTTTTTAACCGAATCCAACCCATTACCTCTTAATAATAACCTAAGCCCAATACCAAACCCCTAGCCCATTCCCTTTATTTTAACCCAAAAGTCAAAACCCATACCACCAGGGTCAACGAAAATCAAACGCATCCTTTTGATATACATTTTTACGCGCGAAAAATAGTTTTTTACTGTTCACCTTTTTCTTCGCGTTTACCCAGGTCAAAAATCAAGGGGCAAATCACAATTGGACACGAGGCAAGCTAATTTAAGTGATAAGGATCATAGTTGCAGGGTAAAAACGTCATCAAACGCATTATTTTGGTCAAGAGCATCAAGTGAGGATCGTGTATAATGAAGGAAGCACAAAAGAAAGGGATTTTTACACTCGGGCTACTCACAAAAGAAGCACAAACCTGTCACAATCACGGATTGCCACGATGGAAATCTGTGTGAGCTAAGATGTGATCTAACGACCAAGATTAGTCTTCCAATGATTGAAGGAATGAAGGGCAGGGATTGAGAGGAGCGTGTAACTAACTATGGACCTAGAAGCTTCTGTAGATGGCTATAAATAGCCTCACTCTCACACACATCAAGATATAGTTAGTTTGTAATTTTTAGCTTATTTTGCTTATGTAATTTTTCTTTCAAAAATATTTTTAGCTAGTACTCTCTTAATGTAATGTTTTAATTCAAGTATTGTAATCAGTTGTTTTCTATATAATACAAAGTTTCTTATTAAGCTCTTAACACTTTCATAAGCTCATTTTTCTTCAAATATGGTTTAATAAGCTGTTATTGTTGGACAAGCTTCTCACAAGCTCATCTAAGTCTCTAAGCTTAGATTTTAGCTGAATTAATCATCTAATCTATTTAAACTTTAAAATCAGTTAAGAACCTTTGCTTAATGGATCTATGCTTTTGGATGATAAGCTAAAACTGGAAGAGCTTATTGGACTTATACTAGCTTGTCTTCTAGACAAGCTAGAGCTGTAGACAAAGCTCTTTGAGCACTACTACCTTTGTTTAGCTAAGGTCTGCTGTAAGTTTTCATTTACTTCTTTTTGTCTTGTACGGTCTTGTACGATCGTGTCATGAATCCTCTTGCTGCTCAACTAGAGCGAAAACCAAGAAGGGATCATGAAGAGGTCGTCATTACACTTCTTCGTCTTCCGCCTTCGATCAACCATCCTCATCTCATCTCAACGATGATGATGACGATGGGAATGTTGAAGGAACCTCGCGTGCATGCACTCCTTCCCCCATTTGTTATGTCAACTCCTTAACCAATCAAGTTTCTCAAGTTTTTCAAAAACCACCCAATGTCGACCAAAACATGGAACCTTTTTACACCCGCCAAACCAAAATCCTCAACCGTCAAGTGCAATTAAGAGATGAGCAACGTGGTGGAGTAAGGTTAATCGGAAAAAGCCTTAGAAGGCTGTGGAGAAACATGAGGAAGTGAGCAATGAGTGAAATTGCTTTATAACATTATTATCTATATTATTTACTAATCCATTATGATTAGGTGTTTAATCTTATGCTACTTATTAGTAAGTTAGTATTTAGTATGGGCAACTTAGATTTCCATGGATGATCTTTTAATTTTATCATCCCAAACCAATGCTTGCATGCACCTTGATAGACTCTTTGCTATATGTATGATGCATGCTTATGAAATTGTCAATTTGCCTACATATGATATCTTGATTGAGCTTAGCATGTTTAGTATTATAATCATTGTCAAGTATTAAATGATTCATGATGAATTGTAATTGACTACAAAAGGGAAAAATAGGAAACTGTTTCGGTACAGAATTTACAGAAAATCAGGAAAACTGTAAAAATTCCCTGTCTTTAGAGAACGGCCCCCATAACTACTGGGCGGCCCCTAATTATATATGGACCGCCAGGTATTAAGAGACGCCATTAGGAAGTCACAGAATTTTCACTGTGGCTCCTGAATTTTCTATGTAAAAAATGATTACTATTCTTTCTAACGACCCAGCTAAAACTTCTGCTTTTCCTAAAACATTTTTTCTGGAATCCAAAAAACTATAAACTCTCTTGCTTTTCCACTTTATTCTTTTCCTCCCTAATTAAATAAGTATCCTCCCCAATTTCTATCACTATATTCAATACTCCTCATACCATTTTACCATGAATGCCACTAATGCTTCCTATCAAACCCCTTCCCAAGATAAATCCAAACTCTCCATAATCCCTCCTTGTAAACTATTTATAAACATATCTTGTGATGAAGATATCACCACCAAGCCTTCTCATCAAACAAAGATGCTTTCATCTCTAACTCCTCCAAATGCACCTCAAAAAACCATATCCACTAATCAAACATCATCAAGTTAAGAGAACACATCTTCTTCCTTTCACTCAAAACTTCAAATTTCACCACCATCTTCACATGAACCAAATTCTCCTCATCACTTGAACCCTTTGCTTGACAACATTTCGGATGTTCCTCCTAGACCTCTAAATCCTCAACCACTTCAAAGTCATCCTTCCTTGGATATCACACTTTCTTTGTCCCTAATCACTCCTCTTGGATTCACATATGGACACTTCATCTACCAACATCACCACCACAACCTCAACCACCTATCATGGGCCATCCTCTTTTCTACAACTATCATGACTATCATGGGTCAACTTGCATATGTTGTTCTCATAACCGAAACCTTTTCTTCACTCTAAGAGATGAGATGAACATCATGTTTGCTCATCTTGAATATCTTCTCACTACCGCAATCACCTCACACTTTCCACCTCCACCTTGAAAAGTCTTCAAATGTTTTCATAAACGTGTCACCCCAAACCTTTTGCTTAAAAAGTCATTCTCTATGAATCATGATCATATTTAAGCTTATGTAGTATTGTTTCTCTTTATCTTGTATTAGCTCTATTTTTATTTTGCTTTTCCTATAACCACACACCCCCCCCCCCCCCCCTTTTTTTTTCATGAAATGTACGTAGTGGTTGTGTATGGTATGAGTTTCTTGTGGTTGAATGAACTCTTCTTTTGTTTAAATTACAATACAATGTGTTAACTTGAAAGAATTTGTCTAGCACTTGTTACTCTAAAACCTTGTTTTTGTACACACAATTTTGTAGCATCGATCCCTGGGTGCACTTATTTCGCAAACAAGGGGGAGTTATACATCATAGGGGGAGTTTGATATCGTCGATTTCTTCTTCTTTCAACAAGCGACGTTCATTCTTTTTGAATTCTAACAAAAAGGAGATGAACATGCGAAACTAACTCATTAAAATTAGATATCTTTAATTTTATTTAAAAGGAAGTCTATATTTTGTCATCATCAAAAAGGGAAAGAAAAATAATACGAATAATGTCTAAATAGTTTATTTATATTTTCGACCTCTCAACGTTTTGATAATAAACAAAATGTAAAAACGTTCACAATATAAAATTTGTAAATTTCATTTCTAAGATTAGTGACACTTAGGTATGGACAACAAAATAATTAAGCAATGTGTATTATGTGATCAAGAAATATTTTCTTCTTAATCCTCCTTTTAATTTTATAAAAGTATTTTCTCAAAAATACATTTATAAAATATTTTTTAATTAAAAGAAAGTTTTTTAAAACTTAAATTTGAACATTCAATTTTCCCTTCAAAAATGGATGGTTTCATAACAGATACACATCGTTCACACAAAAAAGACAAAAATAGGAGCGGAGTCTAGTGGCGGCGCCCTTATATATAAGGGACCGCCGGGACCGCCACCAGATGACCGTTGGGATTTCTTGTCTATAAATACTGCTCCATTCCCAGCAGAAAAATATTCCTCTTAGCACGAAATTTTTCAGTCCTTTCTTTTTCTTCTATAAACCTTCTTTCTCTCACTAAAAATCCTTGAACCTAAACAAACTTAGATCTTGTTTCAAGTGATTATTCTCTTTCTTCTCATCTCTTCCTCGCATTCAATTACAAGAAAAGAAAACATCGATTCGTCAAGAAACAAAGTTGTTTAATTTGTGATCTCTAATCTTTCTTCTAGTATAAAATTCTTTTGTATTTATCTTGTGTATGTTTGTGTATCGGATATTGTGTAGATCCGATAGTGTGAGATCTATTGTGAGTTGTGTATATCTTGTCTAAAGTGGTAGATTGGTTCTAGCTAAGATTAGGACTCGACATCTAGCTTAGTGTCGGAAAATAACATAAGCGACGTGTAAACGGTTTTCTCCGCCTAAAGGGAGCTTGTTGACATAGTGAAATCTCGAGTCGGATACCCGGGGAGTAGAGTAGGGCAAACAAATAGGTGCTTCTGTAGCCGAACCACATATAAATCTTGAAGTACTTGGTTTGGTTGTTTCTTTACTTATCTCTTTACATTATTATTGTTGTTATCTAGTTTTGGGTTTAGATAGTTATTGCTTGTTCATATTGTGATTTGATTGAACATATAACTCGGATCTATACACTTTTGAAAGTAAACTTTTAAAACGTAAAACAAACGTGTAAACTATTCAACCCCCCGTCTAGTTTCCACAATTAAGTTATGAATTATTACGAAGCACAATGTTTTTGAAAGGGGATTGCTCAAAAACCAAATTTTGTAACACTCATGAGGATGTTTGTGGAGTATCAAAGGATGTGTTGAGCTTTAAAATGCATTAAGATCTGAAAGTGAGCTTTGTGTAGCAAAAATGGCACTCCTTCCAAAACCAAGTCGTACTAGCTAAGTCCGGACGTTCACTCCTGCTGGACATAAGACCTTTAGGTTGCTATCAAAATAGTCCTTTCAACAATGTTGATGGGATGTATCAATCAACCACTCAATGTTATGCCACAATCAACTACTCAATATTTTATGTATTAATCTACAACGTTCACATATCATATTCGTTGTCATAAACACTCAAGTTGTCATCCAATATCACGTCCGTTACCGTATTTAGAAGTTTCTATTCTAACTACGCTTTTAGTTTTAGAGATATTTTTTTGAGGAATCCTATGTTCCTAATCAAATCCATGTTAATATGATGTAACTGATTATCAAACGTTACATACTTGCATCACATAGGCAATGCCTTTATTGTCACCATATTATACAAGTATTTTCAAATAGTTTATAGAAAATCTCATGTAGGTACTATTGATTCAAAGCAATTAAAATATTATAATGCACCGTGAGTTCCTATTATGCATGCTTATATGGGGGTACTTAGGTTATAGTCTAAGTTAACACCTAATCTCTATACCAAGGGCTCTGATACCATTCTATTCACATACCCTGTCTTAGGGAGAATACACTGATTGTAATACGGAATCGTTCATACCAACACTTGATATTAAGGTAATAGAGAATTCATTAAATGAAAATCCAACATAAAATGTCATAACGACTCTTAACACAAGTGGAGACTTGTATTGTGATGTCAATACCACGACAACATAGTCATATAGTCAGAAAATCCAACAACTTGGGACAAGCATACAACAAAATCAATAACCAATGAAAATCCATAGAAAAGTACTAATGCAAATTGTTCAAGGCAAATGGTCCAAGACAGCTTGTCTTACGGTTTTTTAGGCAAGACAGGAAACCTTTCCTCTTAAGCTTGGTATAGTTATTTACTAAAAATGAATATCAGAGTATAAACGATTCAACCATAATGTTGGTAGTACGTAGGTTGAAAGTAATAGACAATTTCTATGTTTGTTGCTACTTTTTTTTATTATTCATATATCTAGTGCATATACTACATGTAGGAACTATAGTGAGATATGATATATATATATATATTTATATATATAAGCTCATTAATTGTAATCACACACTAGCTACATTGAACCCGTTGATAACTAACAAAATAATAGGCCGATTATATAACCCCTATGGTTCAAGAACCACACAGTAAAGAGCCACATAGTAAGACCCAAAGGTGGGTGGCGTCAACTCGATATTACTATCAATACATCTCCGCCGGCTCCAACTTCAGATTTAAATAGTTATGCAAGAATGAAACACACATTAAGAATCTACACAATAAGAACCACACAGTAAGAATCCACAAAATAAGAATCCACACAGTAAGAATCCACACAATAAGAACCACACAGTAAGAATCTACACAATACAACCATATTGCAATACAAATGCACATCTTGTAAAACTCTGTAAATTTCCAAGTCTTTATTTAAACTTTTACGTGCAATAATTTAACTTTTATAAGTTACGTGTCAATTTGATCTAGAACCAGGAAATTTGCTCGCGTATAACTGAGAACCGTTACCGGATGCATTTTGGCTTTTTATTTAATGTAGTCTTTACCAGAAACATCAGTTTTTTATCTTCCGATTTGAATATTTTTAAATTTTCATTTTTACTTTCGACGTTGTCGTGTTGTTTTTCAGTTTTTACGTATATTGTAATCGATATCATAAAAATATCAAGTGTCTTTCAAAAATATCTAAAACTCATTGGATACCACCTTGCATGATTCAAATTCAAAAAGAATTCTCTAAAATGAACCCCACCTTGGTTTTTATTTTCTAATCTTGGTTTGTATCCGGCCCCTTAGCCTATACACATAATCCCACCATTTTCTCCAAATTGTCCCCCATTGGTACTAATTATCCTACGATCCCTTAGAAGGATCTACCTTCAATTCTTGTACAACGTATCTAGTCACTTAATTTACCTACTTATTCTTATCCATCCTTTCATTCTCTCATTTATTTTCCCACAAGAAAAACACACACATAAAAATCCCTTTTCCTTTCTCTTTTCTTTCTTGCGTCGCCGACCAAACAAACACCCTCTTTTGGTGTTTGTTGCTTCCTTATTCAAGATTGAAGATGGTTGTGATCGTGGATTACCTCAAGTAACATTTGGGTTCTTTTATTGGTGATTTTCGGGTATTTATTTGTTGACTTTGAGTTAAAGTTCAAGACTTTATTCTCTGATTAACTTGCAACATAGTATAGTACGCTCGCCATCTTTATTTGTGTAAACTCCTACACAAATCTTTCTTTCACCAACTCATGTTTTCTTTAAAATCTTGATATCATCCATGTTTGAGGCTATTTTTATAACAAAAACATTAACATGATCAAAGCTGTACAATCTATTTTACAAAGTTTGAAACTTTACTCTTAGTTTTGCGTTTTATGAGTACTTTTAGCTTCGTAGTGATTGTTTTAAACACGATAAAGTGTATTGAGTAAGATTGGCGATGGGTTTAAGTTCGAATTTAAGATGTTTTTGTTGTTGAAATGGGTAGACGACCGGAGATGTCTATAGTTCTTGGTTGATTGGGGGGTGATTTGAGAAGTTGTGGTGGAGAACTTGGAGTCGTTTTGACTAGAATTGTTGATGTCCGAAAATGGTAAGCGAGATTAGGAGGGTTTCAAAACGTATTAAAAGATAAAGCTCTAAGCTTTTGATAGTACGTATCCATAAGAAGGTTTTGATATAAAGAACATGGAAATCAGATTTAAAACGAAGGAATTATGATCATTTATAGTCAGCAAAAACTAGTAAATTGTGACAACTTTATTTTACGTTATGATCAGATTTTGAAATAAAGTTTCGACCTCTTTCATATCCGAACCGGCTTAAATTTAAAACAGGAAAGTTGTCCGAAATGATGTTTTAATTAAGCATCTATGAGTCATTAAGCTTGAAAGTCAAAAACGAGGGACTTAGGTCATCAAAATGTTGAGTCATTTTTAGACACTTTAAACATATCTTTTGAGCCAATGGATTATAAAATGGGATTTTTGGGTTTTCATTGGATGTGGAAACATTGGCGAAAGTTATTATAACACTTTTATTCTATTAGGGCGCGTTAGAGATTTTCTAAGGCCGATATTTCGGAAACGTCGAATATTGTTAAATATAGTAAGTTTGTATTTCGGATAGTATAAAGATGTCTGGAAAGGGAAGTTGAACATTTAAGTCTAGTTAGTGCATTTAGGGTAAATGGATTAACCGTTATTAGGGGACGGTATTAACGTCCCGGATTTCTAAACTTTCCAAACATATAAACTTTTCAAAATGTATTCTTTTTTTTTCATACAAATGACTAAGGAATTTTAATTAAGGATGTATTATTTTCTTAAAATAGTCTTTACTAATTAAACGAGAGCACAAATACATATGGATGATGTTAAACTACGCAAACCAATTATACATTGTTTCGTATTTTTCTTGCTTATTTTTTTTTTTAAGAACCCGTCTTTTACTTAGGGTACGGTTAGAGTCGTCGACTACACCTTTCTTACGTTGATTTCATTTATTGATCTCCTTCGCTCATCGATTGCATAAGGTGAGTTCATAGCCTCGCGTTTGACCATTTTGCTAATATATTTCAACTTTTAGGTTGAGAAACGTTGCTTGCTTTTAAAATTGAACACAAGTACCTATTGAAACTCTTATTTGTTTACGTGATTACCTAAGTCCTGGTTGTTCACTAAAATGCCACTATCATAAACCGTTAATTACTTGACCGATTGTACTAGTAAGTAAGCGCGAATGCTATTAATAGATCTATTAGGGATTGATAATCCCCATCCGGGTTTGGTGATTCTTACCTAATCTAACGGCTGATTAAAACGGATGGTTATTTACCATGTCGTATTCCTATGTATTTTGAACTTAGATACTACTTAGCAAAATTAGTATAATTAACTTTATGCTACAAACTGTATTAGCTTCAGGTGTCATGAGCTTAGAGCAAACATAAATACTTTTGTGAGGTTGTATGTGTTACAACAGTCACACATTATTAAATCTTGTGGTCCGAATGTACATTTACTCAAAACTTATGAATTCACCAACATTATTTGTTGACGTTTTAAGCATGTTTTCCCAGGCGCTTAACTGTGGAATACTTGAATGTGCTATGTGATGACCTGTGCATGGCCCGAATTTTAAGAACTGTCTTTACTATCTAAATCCCGTTGAACATTTTTCAAACCTTGTTAAGCTTCCGCATTTATCTTTTGAACCGTTTGAATTGACTAAGTTTATTTTCATCAATGTAACGGTATTTACTTTTCAAAACATCCCCTTGTGGTCGTTCTTTATACTTGTGTGATGGTATTTATGACGTCACGCCCTCGGATTACTATATCCCGCTGCGACCCGATTCGGGGGTGTGACAGATTGGTATCAAGAGCCAAGGTTATAAAGAACCAGGTAGTATATACTGTCACACCCCCAAAATCAGACTAGCAGCAAAAAGGTAACCGAGGGTGAGACTTCAAGGCACAAAAAGTACAAGTCACAGAAAATGACCTCAAAATGAGACATTTTAAAATAACTTTCACATTCGATACAAGAAAATATCAGAGTTTGCAAACAGGTCCCAACAGTTTCAAAATAACACAAGAGGTTAGACATGAAAAAATGTTTGGATCAAATTTTGATAGATTGTAATATAATTAGAAAATTCTTTACAAAAATACAATATTTTATCAAAGGAAGTTTTTCAAATGTATAAAAAATGAAGAGTCTTGAAATACATTCGGTGCGGCTTCCTCGAGAAAATATACTGATAACCTAAGATCAATACTTTTGCTAAAAGTCGTACAAAAATGTTGAGTGAGTCTCCATAGGTTTTAGTCGTGAAGCAGGAATTAAAAGGTAAACCGAGAAATGTTATTGAGGATCAAAACAGTTTTGCGGTTTCACAGATTCGAGTATTGTGGACATGTGACCACAACACCATGTCCTAAAAATAAGTATTATTAAACTAAGCTAATGACACCGAACATTAACATATGTTATGAGAGATAGCTGGTGTTGCCAGACATCCATGTATTTTTCTCTTAGAGTTGGTTCGTCCAAACACCCACGTATTTTTCTCCAAGAGTTGATGTTGCCAAACACCCAAGTATTATTTCAATTATAAGTGTGTCCGTTTTACGTGGCACAAATTATTGAATACCCAGAGGGGTTGTCAGTGCCCATTAACTAAACGGTCATAGATATTGGGGATTAAGTCGGCAATCAATTAAAGGTACTTAGGCAAATAATTAAAAAAATCAGGCTAATATATGCATAGCACTACAATTCAAAAGTACTTTTGTCTGAAATGTAAAACAAGTCATATAATATCCCTGAGATTTTATAAAAACAAGCAAGTAATTGAAAAAGGGGCTATGAACTCACATAGCAAAAAGAGAATAGGATATCAACCGACAAAGAGGAATGAGATAAAGAACTCCTAACAACGACCTAAAATAATAGTGCGCAATTAGAAAAATAAATATATAATAAAATGACACATAAGTCATATATAAAAATAAGAGTATAGTAGAATCCATATGTGTGTACATCCTAAGTTATTTAGTACAAACGAGCTTTTAAGAAAAATATGATATTCGTATTTAAGTTACGCAATCTTTCTAAGAAATTTCCATTTTTGGAAAGATTTTATTTTTAAAAAGATTATATTTTAGGAAAGTTTTCATTTCTGGAAAGTTTAGAATTTTAGGACGTTAATATCGTCTCGTAATAATATTTATATTTCGATAATACTAATTCACCGATAATTTTTTAACAAACACTCTATTTCAAGTAGTAAGTATGTATATATAGTTCAAAAGACGAAACTTACTATTTTTAGCCACGACCAAACGCACCCTTATACTTTATTAATCATATAATAATATTCGTTAAAGTTTCACGAGTTCAAACGAACTAAAAAACGCTCAAAAATCAATTTTTAGTAAAAATTAGCATGTACACATGACTTTATTTTCTAGAAAAATATCAACTTTGATTCCAAAGTTTTCCTATCGTCTAGCACTTTCAGACCAAAAACCTATATGTCTTATGTAAAAGGTCAAAATGAACAACTATTATGTTTTACTCGAAGGCCGGTTCGGACCAGAATAGGCCCGAAACCTTACTCGAAAACTGCATCAGCTTACTAGTTATAAAAATAAGTGCTGTTATTTTCTATAAAAGCGCAGAACTGAGTTTTAACCAAAATCACCCTCATTTTGCACTTTTACGCCAAAATCCTCTTGATTCTACTAGAAAACATCGTTTCAGACAACTTTCGTGGTTTGGCCAAAGGCCAAAACGGGTCAGAAGGTGTCTGAAACGACCCATTTACAGTCTGCGCAGAATTTACTATTTACCAAAAAGTGCAGATTTTTATATATGAATTTTTCAAACTTTGAATCGCCATAAAAACTTCGTTTTTAAGAGTTACGTGGCTATCCTTATATCAAAACGATCACCTCGACATGTACTAACATAATTTGTAGCCTAATATTAACAAAAATATTTTTACGACACCTAAACACGCACTTTTAATTTTCTGCACTATTTTATCTATTTCGACACCTAAGAAAACTCCATCAAACTTCACCAATACTTCACAAATACATTACAAAACCTATCCCCATCATCTAAACTATTTCTAACAATTTTATACATCAAGACTAACCCTACACACATTCATATGGATTCTAAAATAATGAAAATAAATTATATACATGCACATATCAAAATAGCAGTAAAATGTTTCAAGAATTCTTACTAACAAACTAGGAAGCAAGATATTTAAATTCAAACTATGATCCCTTCTGGTTCTTTATGGGTTTCGAACCAAATAAACAACCCAAAACACTAACCAACAACTTTTTATTTGACCAAAATATACACCAAATACTAATAAATCAAAACCCTTAGTCTTGATTTCACCAAAGCCCAAAGAAAAACCTAAAATCAAAATCTTGATTACAACCCTTACATGGAGGTTTAGTTGTAGATATTGTATGAGACGTAATTTAGTAGAAGAGGTTTGTTGATGGTGGTGATGGTTTATGTGTTTTCGGGCTGCCATAACAAGGGGGATGAGGAAGCAAATTTTTTACTGTTTTTTTATGAGCTAGGAGGGAGGATGGGAGGAGATAAATTAGTGCTATCAATACATTCTATGTAGGTTGTGTTTGGCCGACCTTTTGGCCCATATATACATTATTATTATTATTATTATTATTTTATTTATTATTATAAATCACTTTATTAATAAACACAAGAGATTTAAAAAAAGTTAGTGGGAAGTACTATATGCACCCACCACTACTTTAGCAATTAGCGAAAACATGATTATATTAAAATTTATGAAACAGCAGCTCGTTGCCCAATGTCTGAGCCATAGAGACACTTCGATCACGGCATTCAACAATGTAAACCGCGTCTGCCTCTAATTCCCCCAAAGATGAGAAAGAAAAGGGAAGAAACCCATATCCAATAGCCGCACACTTAGCCATATACTTACCGCGTTTACGGTGTGCAGCATCAATCGCGGCCCGACCGGGTATGAAATCAACCATCCCAGTTTGCGTAGGATTTTGTGTAGGATTGTGTGTAGGATTTTGTGTAATAAAAGGTAAAGGTATAAATGAAAAGGTAAGGTTTAGGCTTGAAGTGCGGTTTTTAGCAAAGTTCAACCAAGATGAAAAATAAAAGTTGAATTTACAAAAATAAGAATTATAATTCTTCGGGGTAAAATATGGAAATATTTGAACTACGGTAGACACGTAGACGAGAAATAAACTAAAAGGCGGTTCAAATTTACTAAAAACGCAGAAATTACCAAATCGGTAAATAGTAAAAATAAGAATTTTTACTTAAAGGTAAAAATAGGAATAAAATAAGATTAAATTGTTACCTGAATTTTACAGAATATTACATATACTAGGTCTGGTCTATAACCAGTATGTGATCCTTATGTGATTATATCCTTATCTATACATGCTTGTACCTTGCCCTATATATATGCTATTGCTATATATATATATATATATATATATATATATATATAAGTACTATTTTACTTACATATTAATTATGTTTATATCGCCTTTTATTTTGCCATTTGTTTTGCCACTCATTCGTCATTCTTCTGTCATGAGTTATTTCACACCACGTCTACCTCTCATTGCACGCATCCTACATCGTTTTATATAAAGGTTATTTATATAAATACTAAAAAAAATTAAGACATTGTGAGTGATTCAATGGTCTCGTGTATTTCTAAGACATTGTGAGTGAAACAATGGTCACGTGTATTTTTAAGACATCGTGAGTGAAACAATGGTCTCGTGTATTTCTAAGGCATTATGAGTGAAACAATGGTCTCGTTTATTTCTAAAACATCATGAGTTATACGATGGTCCTTAAAATGTTTTCATGACTTTCCATAACACGGTTTTACAAAACTTTGAATTGTACAAGTTTGCCCACCACATGATTATCTTACTATCGATTTTTGAAAAGGGTTGGAACCAACCGCCCCATACTATTGAAACAGCTACTCCCCATCTGTAAACCAAGTCTAGAAACATGCCGATTAATTCAAGCACGACTTTAACTCGTTCACCGTTAACATTCTATTTTTTGAAAACACGACTTTGAAATTCGACTTATTTTTTCTTTATTTACTAGCCGTAATCGATTTTGGAATGAAAATAATGACAACGAGACTAAGAATGAGTTCTGCGAGGATCGAGCATATTGTAACCCAACGAATTATTAATGCTATTGAAGCTATTGCTATCTACAAGGCAAAAATCTGCATGGATCACGACTCGGAGGATCAGGTCGTACGTTAGGAAGCCAAGGTGGCAAGAAATGCCAACAACAAAATAAATGGCAAAAGGTCTTAAGAGCTTGCATTGCTAGACCAAATAACAAAAATAGATATGTAGGAAAGTTACCTTTCTGCAACAAGTGTAAGTTGCACCACACTGGGCCATACATTGTGAAGTGCAACAACTATAAAAGAATTGGCCATATGACTAGAGATTGTAGGACACCCATTTCGATAACGACTTAGAGGCCCCTGGCAAATTAGAACCTAGGTACTTATATGAGTGTGGAATGCAGGTCATTACAAGAGTGATTGTCTAAAGTTGGACCGTTGTGAAACAGAATTTGGAAGGTAAAGTTCGCGGAGAAACTCTAACGTCGTAAGATAATGCTGATGCTTTTGAGGCTGAGATTTTCATGCCTTGCCTAGTGAGACCTAAGTCGAAGCCTTCTTGGACCGTATCCCCTAAGAGATTTGCACTAGTACTTTCCTAATGAATTTCGTTGTATTGTGTGAATGTCTTTAAATCCTCTATTAACTTATGTGTCATGACGATTCCGTCAGTTTCACTCCTTAAATTGTTACCGTCTTATAAACCATTTCACTATCATTTTATAAACTATTTTACTATTGTCTTATAAACTATTTTGCTTACCATCTCGTAACTTTTTGATGTCATCTTAAAATCAATTGGTTGTCTTCTTATAATTATTTCGTTGCCTTTTATAAACTATTTCGTCGTCATTTATAAACTATTTTGTCAACTACTTGTTACCATATCATAAACTCCATACTATTACATTATAAACTGTCATGCGATTTTCTCGTTAACTATTTTGTTATCACCTAATAAACTATTTTCTGCCGATGAGGTGTCATTTTATACACTTTTTCGGGGTCGTTTTTAACCTCAAAATTCATGTTCTTGTGTTTATGCACCAAGCATAGGTTACTTAATCGTTCATTTTCAGGTATTTCTCATTTAGAAGATATTTGGAAGACATTTGGATGGATTACATGAGACATGGGCTCATTTAGAGAAGAAACAGACGATATTACGAACCAACACCAAGACTCTTGAAGATTTGTGCTCATAGAGCCTGGAGACATGATTGTGTAGAAAGGATACCATCGGGTAACAGTCTTCATACTACCTTGCCCCTTAATATGGTTGATCCACTTTTAATGTATTTCACATTCACTTAGTAAACTCCTAGGGGCAGGTAATGTCTTCATTAATACCTTGCTATGTGCGTTACTCTAGCGGCTTATAAGTAAGCCAGGCGGGTTCGTGTAATTGTTCAATGCTTTAGGAAATAATTACATAGATTATCACAAGTGTGACAAGGCAACAACATTAGGTGAAGAAATATAGGTGTTAATACATGTTTAAAAATACAACACAATCTTTTATCTTATCGTTATCACCATTAGTTTAGATTAATATTTAGTTTAATTGCTAAACTAAACCACTCCCTAATTATTATGATTTTACCTTGCTTTCGTTAAAATACAAAAAAAAACATAAAAGAATCTTTATCAACCCTTTAATTCTTTAGACCATGATCACAGCCTTCCCAACCTTTTCTTCGAGGAAAGATATAACAACCGGAGTTTGCACCATACTACACTACAACGATTAGGTGCACTGCAGGGACTTTGATGTTGTAAAACTTCATTTGTAAAGAAAGTCATTATTGGACATCCGCGCATCAAGTTTTTAGCGCGCCCCGCCTGTCCGCATGGGGAATAGTTTAGGTTTTGTCATAGTTTTGCTTGTTCTACTTGCTTGAATCCTCTTCAAGTAAGATTAATTTCCGCAACATTAGCTTTCTTGTAGTCTGTTTTTTTCTTGTTATCCTATTTCTTAAACCCATTTTCGTCATACCACCATGGGAGACAAGTATCATATCCAGTACTCTAGTAGATTACTACAGACAAGCCACGAGGAGTTATAGGAATACCATTGACCTCCCGAAGAGAAACAAGTGGTACCCTTCGAATCCGACACCATCCTGTTGGTACAAAACGGTTTTTCTTATATGCTCATTCAAAGGATAAACAGTCGAGGGATCCAATCAACACTCAAGGATTTCCTTAAACTTGTAGACTTACTTGGGACCTTGATGGGTGACAAATAGGGAAAGAAGGTACCGCTGCTTTTATTTCAATTTTCTCTACGCGATCAAGCTTGCAATTGGCTTGAACGCCTTCTAGCAGGATCTATCCCCACATAGGAGGATCTTACTACCTGATTCCTTGCTCAATTCTTTCCACCGGGAAGGACCGCAAAACTCTGCAACCAAATATCCTGATGTTCCAACACATCATGGAGAATCTCCTATCCGAAGATTGGACTTTTAAGGAACTTATCTCTTAAACAATACCCTCATCATTAGGCATCGATCTTTGGCTCTATGTCTAATTTGTTATGACCTGTCAATCCGTCACAAGACGACATTGTCCAATCGGCTGAGTGGTAAGCTTCATGACCTCAACCCGAAGAATCTGGCAATATTAGAGGACTCCTCGCCCTCTGTGACAGCTGAAAGTGGAATGACCCAAGGATTTTGCTAAGCGGTCAATGGCAATCGCATGCCTCAAGATGTCCCGAGTACATCCGACTGCCATCTATTCGAGCTCAAAAATCAAGTCTAATGCTTGATGAAAGCTCATCTTGCTCAAACACAACCTGCCCAAGTGAATAAAATCACTACCCTGTGTGAAATCTGTAGTGGTCCCCACGACGCTCAGAATTGCATGGAAATCCCCGAACAAGCTTTTGTTAAATACGCATCCTCGTGTACCGATGAAGCGGGAGGTAAGTGGTATACTTTTAAGCCCAAGCAAAATAACCTTGGTGACACCTATAATCCTTCATGGAAAATTCACCCGAACCTTAGGTGGAGACAACCTCAAAACTCCCAAAATAATTTCTCAAACCCACCTAACCGGTTCCAACCCAACGGTTCGATCCCGAACCGTCCCTTTAACAACCGTCCTTAAAATTTCAACAATCAATCAAATATAGAAGGATTGGCTTCCAAATTCATGGCATATCAAGACGCTAGACTGTCCAAGTTTAAAGCCAATTTCAAACAGCAGCAAAGCGAGATGACCAACAAAATCGACACGGTATTGAAAACCATCACCGGCCGAATAGCGAGCACACACGCCTCAGTGATTACGGTTAAGAACCTAAAACAGGGGACCCATCCAGTTTTGTCTGCTCGTTCTTACCCAATTATTGATCCTCAATGTTCACCTCACCCGTCCACCTCAATCAACGCTATCAAGGGCATTTCAATTATTGCAATCTTCGAAGTAACCACAACAACCGGAAGAAACCCCGAACCAAACCCTTGAAGGCATTAAAGGATTTTTGCATCTTAACCTGACCGGTTCTCGAGGTCTTAGCCATGCTCCTATCTATAAACGCTTGTATTAACAATCGTTGAGAGTTAGAACTAGCAAAAACGGATCACGTTTGTTCAAGGTGAAAACAACCTGCAAAGGATGGGTGACCCAGGGGCCTTATTCACCCTTACTTGTAGACTAGGGGACATCAAACCTTTTGACACACTTGACGTATCTAGGATCATGTGTTTACATATCCCGCTTTTACCTCTTCAAAAAGTGTTAAACATCGGTATATTTTCGAAGAGGTATCTATCTTGGATTGGCTGACAGAATAAAAACCTACACGTCGGGATCGCTTTAAAAGACGTAGAAGTCCACATAGGAAAACTAAAACTATTAAATAATTTCTACGTACTCGATATGAAAAGGACCCCAAGACCCCTTTACTTATAGGCAGAGGATTCTTAGCTATCGCCAACGCAGTTATAGATTGTAGGATGACTAAAATAGCGGTAGGAGAAGGAATCACTAGGTCGGTATTCAGTGTGAAAGGAATAGACTTAGGTGAGGAGGAAGCACCTTATTGTACCAACTTGGAAAATAAGGGAATCCTATATTAAACCCGACATAGCACAGATGAATTTGCACAAAAAACCCCCTTACTACACTAGGAATGACTTCATAGACTGTCACTTGCTGGGAGAATGGGAAATTTCTAGAGATGCCAAGCTCAATCCTTTTAAGGATACCTTAGTGTTTAGGAGAAGGGTTAGAGGTTATAGGAGCATAACCCATTAACCTTAAGTGTAACATGTGGGAGTCGGAGGACCTAATTGAAAACCATTGACTAGCGCAACCACCCAAAAGACGGGGATGGGCTGGTTATGTGCTAGATCCGATTGTCAAACCCGGATGAGAGGGAATTCACCAAAACCTTCAATCAATTCCACCACTAGGAGCTTTTACGAAAGGTAAAGGTCCAAGGAGAAATCATCTATTTGGCCCCCTTTACGACTGTGACGTGTGACTTAGAGTCTAGCTTTACATGATCGTTAATAAAGGAAAAGCATTCTTGGGAGGCAACCCAATTTACTTTTCCCGTAATATTAGGAGTGTCATGTGTGTTTTTATTCTTCACTATTTGTTTTATTATGTTTGAACTATCTTGTATTATCTTTAACCTTGTCTTAATTTCAATCAAATGTATTTTGCAAACAATAAGTGTAGGGGAATTTATCTGGCTTTTGAGCCAAATTCAAACATGTTAAATGAATTGTTTAGATTAATTTGCGTCAGTTTCGAGTCATATGGTTGAATTGTTAAATCTCAGGTTTTATACAGCAATTTATACAGGAACTAACTTATGGAATCAAGTGCAGGAAATTTTTCATCAAAAACAAAAATTTTGTTTTCACAGATGGTGGAGACGGCGTCACGATTAACAAGTGACGCCGTCACCACGACACCTGTGACGGGGTCACACCAACCCCGACGGCGTCAAACGCCCAGGTCCAGAAAACTTAAAAGTTTTTAATTATTTTTGAAAATAAAACTTGTGCAACATTTAATATAGGTATTCTTCTGTATAAACCTGCAAACCTGATAAGTTTAACAATTCTTTCATCTATTATCAAGTCGAACTAAGTTCATATTATATTTTGGTAAATCCCACATTTTATGCTTGGTATAGTTTTCTCTGTCTTTTATTACAGGTTATATTCGGATGAAGAAGAAGCTTGGAAGTTCTTAGGAAGTTTCATTGGATGATTCTCGGAGGACGATCTAACCAGTTATCGCATGTTTCTTCTCCATTATTGAGTTAACCAGGGGAGTACTAGTTTCTTTTACTTGTTTTTCTTTTACCTTTATCTGTTTTAACGGGTACTTCCAGAGAACATTAGGAACAATGTTCAAAATAAGTGTATGGGGGAAATAAGCCATAGAAACTATTATTTCATTTGTTGGCAATATATTGCATTCATACATGTCGAGCTTCAGTGTCATGAGCTTAGGAAAACGTAATTACTTTTATGATGTTTGCATCTGTTGCTTAATCATACACATGGAAATCTTGCGGTCCTACAATTGATTTACATAAACCTATGAATTCACCAACTTTATGTTGACGTTTTAAGCATGTTTTTCTCAGGTCAATAAGGCACGAGGTGCCCAGATACATTGTGGGTCACTCTTTGGAGAGAGTCAATACTAAAGATTTGGGTCGTATTACATTTTGGGAACATTTGTTATAAACCGAAATCTTTACTTATATTGTCAAACAAAGTTGAAGCCATGAGCTTATGTAATGAACAAGTATTTTGTTAATCCAATGTATCTTTTTAAAATGACACGTTAGTGGTCGTTCTCATATCTTGTGCTATTGATCTATGAAGTAACGCCCTCGGATATTCAATATTCCGCTGCGACTCAGATTTGGGGGTGTTACATATAGTAAGTATTAGGATTTGCTTGATAAAAGGCATTAGGATTAACCCATGTTTTAAACATGTAATTGTTATGATGGTCACACCGATCATGTAACTATCCCACACCCTTGCCATGCACTCACCTTTAGTGCAGGATACCCGGACTATTAATGAAGAGCATATTGTCACCCTTAAACCAATTGTTACACCCAAAAAGCCTTAGCCTACCTTTTATGTACTTATTTTTAGTACATTATTGTGTTTAACCCAAGTTAATTATTGAGTACACAGTTGCTAAGTCCTTATCCTTGTAAATACTGTTTTGGGACGATTGGGATTCATGGTAGTATTTATTTCGTGGAAGAATGGGGAAGAAAAGTTAAGTCAATACCCCCATATGTTTGTCAAATGACCTCCGTGTTATGTTGATCCGCCTCAATTCGAGTCATAGAATAGTTTACTTGTAAAGTTATGTAAAAGCTCAAGTGTAGGGGTACGTGTTATAAACCCCATGTGATGTATTATGTTATTAAAAAAATGAGAAAAGAAAAAGAAAGAGATTGATGTAGAGTTGTGTAGAGTTTGTATATCTTCGTTCGAGTCTTGGCTTAGCAACCAAACCAAAGTGTATTCGTGTAAATAATTAGCTAACCCTTCCAATCCAAATTCACCCAAATCACCACCCAAATTTATCCCATCCATTTCTGTTTTTGTTATATGTTATCTTACACCTATATCTCACAACCCTTTAAAATACCTCTTAGATAGTAATGAATAATGCTTGCACCTAGCGGTGGAGGTTTAATCCTTTACCAAGCCTATGGTAATTTATATGCTATGACAGGTAATGAGTGTTGATTTTCTGTTTCCCCCATATGTTATAATTTATTATACAACCGAGTGAAAGAGAGAATTCCAAACACTTATGTGAGGTGCTAGTATATACTTTTCATGCTTTTAATTACGAGGTCTAGAAGGTTGTGTTGTAGAATATGTTTAAAGAGTAGGTAAAATGACCCCTCATATTATTATTGTCTAGGTAGAAAAGCCCATTTGCTTGAGGACAAGCAAATCTCAAGTGTAGGGGTATTTGATGAGGTGTCATTTTATACACTTTTTCAGGGTCGTTTAACCACCTAAATCGTGCATTTATGCCCAAAATAAATACTTAATCATTCCTTTTTAGGTATTTCTCATTTGGAAGGCATTTGAAAGAATTACACGTGACTTAGAAACGGACAAGACTACGGACCTACACCAACATTGCTCAAGAATTTCTCTATAGTGGCTGGAGACGACGTCACAAATACAACGTGACACCGTCACCATGAAGATCAAGACGACATCACAAGATTCCACGACGGCGTCAGAGCATACGACCCAACCCATTATCTAGAATATTCTCTTTCATGACGGCATCACGATTAAAATGCGACGCCGTCATAGAGTTTTTCCTATATATACAAACCCGAATTTAGGGTTTTGAGTGTGTAACTTTAGAATAAAAAGAGGGTACGTACCCTAGTTCATTTAGCCGCTGTTAGGGACGATTTTAGGGCCTAAAAACCCTATTGTACTTCCTCCAACTTATGTTTTAATCAAGTAAGGTTTACTTAATCATTCAATATGTCTTATTGTGTGATTATTTATTGTTCTTGCTTTATCTTTAAGATGCTTGGCTAAACCTCCTATTGTGTTTATTTATGATTGTATGAAACCTAGAATGTAGATCTTAGTGGTGTTGCTTCTTGTGATGGATGTGCATGTTAGGCTCTAGAAAACCAGCTTTTGTCTGTGTCGCTGTTGATATGTCTAGGGAAACATGATTATGTAGAAAGGATACCATCGGGTAACAGTCTTCATACTACCTTGCCCCCTAATATGGTTAATCCACTTTTAATATATTTCACATGCACTTAGTGTAGTCTTAGGGGCCATGTAATAGTCTTCATACTACCTTACGTGTGCGTTGCTCTAGCGGAATACTAAGTAGATGGCCGGGTTCGTGTAATTCGTTTATGACTTAGGAAATAGTTACATAGATCATCACAAGGGTGACAAGGCAACAACACTAGGAGAAGCAATATAGGGAGTAATACATGATTAAATAAACATAGTCTTTTATTATATTGTTATCACCAGTAGCGTAGATTTATATTTAGTTTAATAGCTAAAACCAACCACCTCTCCAATTATATGATTTACTTGCTTTCTATAAAACATAAAAATACAAAAATAATCTTCCTTCAACTCTTAAAATTCTGTTAGACCGTGATCAAGCCTTCCCAACCTATTCCTCGAGTGAATGATAACAACCCCCCGAGTCTTGCCTATACTACTACTACAACGATTAGGTGCTCTGCCTAGGGAGTTGTAAAACTTCTTGTATAAGTCCTACGATGACCGCATCATTTATACGGGGGTTAACTAACCGATGTGGTTAGTTAATATCACAACATATATAGGCTTTTTGGGTGTAATCCTAAAAATTTACCAGTTTAAACAAGTTACTCTATCTAAATCCATAGTACTAATTATTGTGGTCTCGAGTAGATATACCAAGCCAAGTTCTAAAGTCTACAACATCACAGGCACACTCATATTTTTGTGGAATTTTGGTAAATATTCAGAAACGGATAAGGCTGAATCCTCACAGTATCTAATAAGGGTTCTGTGTGCGAGTTATGTAACTAGTAATTTCACAAAAGTACGCTTGATTTTTTTAAATTTAAGTATAATTTAAGCATTCTAATGTGTAAAATAGGACAAGTAGCGTTCTAAATCCCATCCCCCCACTTAAATTATACAACGTCCACATTGTATAAAAATAACATTAAAAACAGGAAATAAAAGAATTAGAACGAGAAACCCCCCTGATATTTGCTCAGTATGATTCTCCAAGTTGCGTTTATGAGCAAGAATGTGTGTTGTAGAGGCGTCAGAATGCCAGCATGACTACAACACACATAGGATTCCAGATTATGGATGCTTTACCAACATTGGCGATTTCTTTCCAGCGAGGTCCTGTTTAAAATATAAGAAAACCATGCAAACCTATCCCGGGTATCCTACGGTTAATTAAAATAATAAAAATAAACTGTACAGGAAGTTGATACACCGTATCCCAAAACCAGGATAGACCATATTGAGACCTGTAAAAAGTATCTGAATCTGCTAAATACGTCATATCATGTGCATGAATACGCCGTATAGACAGAACTGACAATAATGTTTTTAAACATGCAAAAATAAAGGACTGGTAACATACAGACATTTAATACGCCGTTTGGTATGGAGCAGATACACTGTATTGATGTCTGGGAAGACAGACTCGATAAAATAAATTAAAAACAACCCGGGTTGTCTCTCGGGAAGCACTTTTCTTTTTAGCGAAGTCTTGAAGTTGGACTTTTCTTTAGCTTCCATCACGTCATATTTTCTTTGAATTCTACGACCTCTTTTTCTTCCGTATTAATGCGTCCATCATAGTATTTCTTCAACCTATGTCAATTTACTTTTAAGCTAGTCCTATTTTTATCAGTGATTTTCACGGTCCCGTATGGATACATAGTTTTTTTTACCACATTTGGCCTGTACCACTTTGATTTGAGCTTTCCCGGATGCATCCTCAATCGAGAGTTAAATAACAAGACCTTGTCTCCAACTTTAAAGTCTTTATCCCCTCGTAATCTAGAGTCACGCCATTTCTTGGTTCTTTCGTTATAGATTCGGGTGTTCTCGTATGCTCCATCTCTTAATTTCATTAATTCATTAAGTTCCATGAAACGGTTTTTAGCTGCAGCCTCAAGTTTCATATTACATTGTTTTAGTGCCCAATATGCCTTATGCTCGATTTCCACAGGTAGGTGACAAGCTTTCCCATAAACTAATCTAAAGGGTGTACACCGCGTAGGCGTTTTGTAGGCGGTTCTAAATGCCCATAATGCATCGTTGAGCTTTTTAGACCAATCCTTCAGGTTATATCTAATTGACCTATCCAAAATATGTTTAATAGATCTATTGGTCACTTTAGTTTGTCCATTAGTTTAAGGGTGGTAAGCTGTTGATAATTTATGAGTCACTCCATATTTTCGCAAGGCTTTTACTAATTGAAAGTTACAAAAATGCGTCTCCCGATCACTAATTAAAGCCTTAGGAACTCCAAATATATCAAACAACCCTCTTAAAAATTTAATCACAACACGAGCATCATTTGTAGGAAGTTCTTGAGCTTCGACCCATTTTGATTCATAATCGACCGCCACTACTATATATTTATTACCTTTTGAGTTAGGACAAGGACCCATAAAGTCTAGTCCCCATATGTCAAACACCTCACATACCTGAATATTATTTTGAGGCATCTCGCTTCTTGATGATATGTTTCTTGATCTTTGACATGCATCATATCTCATTACGTAATCTTTAGCATCCTTGAAGATACTAGGCCAAAAGAATCCTGATTCGTAGACCTTCTTCTAGTAATCGAGGCACTGTGGTGTCCCCTAGTTGGTCCAGAATGGCAGTGTGCCAAGATTTCAAGGATTTCCCTTCTAACAAGGCATTGCCTCATTATATTGTCCGGGCATAGCCTGAATGCATATGGTTCATCCCAAAAATAGTTCTTTACTTGAGAGAAAAAACCTTCTTCTTTTCGATGTCCATTTCGGAGGCACAATCTTCCCAACAATATAATTCACATAATCTGCATACCATGGCTCATCGGCATTTAGTTCAGCTTTGAGTATCATAAGATGTTCATCGGGAAATTCATCAGCGATCAGCGATCTCTTCTTCTGTGAATACTCCCAAATCTGTGTTCTCAAGTCTTGACAAACGATCTGCAACTAAGTTTTTTGCCCCTTT